>PVJA010016728.1:0-42947 GCA_004027025.1 Myocastor coypus
GAAAGAAAGAAAGAAAGAAAGAAAGAAAGAAAGAAAGAAAGAAAGAAAGAAAGAAAGAAAGAAAGAAAAGAAAATGTTAGGGAGAAGGGCAGAATACAGACTAAGTGGATGGTGGTATCATTTCTCCTTCAAAGTCTATCTCTGACTCAGTTACTCAAGATCTATGACCATTATTCTGTCCTTACATGTCAAGTATTATGATTCTTAAGCCAATAAACAAAGCTCCAAAAATATATGAAACTTGGGATGATTTACTAAGTCACAAAATAAATGGTTAATATTTTGCCACTCCTATATTAATCTTCAGAGTGGAAACTTTTGCAACTACTAGAAAACAAGATTATCACAGTGAGTTCAATTAACTAACCTTATGGGCTAGAAACAAGTTTTAGGCAGTTTATAGATGGCTGGTATGTTCAAACACTTGAATAGTTGAGAACATTGCAGTACATGCTTCTTTTACCACTGATGCTCTGGAAAGACGATGTTAAAACATTTTCGCATTGATTTGTGTTTGTGAAAATATCATAATTTGTTAAACCAAAGACTCAATACTTACTTGTTACATCTTTGTACAGCAATGAGTAGAAACTTGTTCCTGCTCAGCGTAATTTCCTTATTGCTTTTGGAAACCATAAAACTGTTATGCAGAATTACAACACATAGCAACTGCCAAGATATACAGGGTGTATGTGTTTGTGTGTGTATACATGTGTGTGCATGTGTGTGTGGGCAAATGAATGATATATTGTGGATATAACTCACATATGTCTGTGCACCTGTGATGTTCAGTAACATACCACTTGGCATGTGTAAGTGTATAAACGTGGCTGAGTACCTTTCTTTAGAATACTAATTGCTGATAAAACATGACTACCATTTTTGGGAGACATGTTGAGGTTTAGAGTGCCAGATTTAAAACAAACAAAGAAAACCAAACAAGAAAGCAAAAACTGATATCTTTTACTTTTTGTTTTGCTGCTACTGAGTAGGCATCAAAATTACAGTACAAAGTCATGCGAAAAATTGAGCACATTCTCATGAAAATGATGACACATAGTGGACTCACATTTTTTTCAATAATTAAATTAATACTGTAAAGGATTTTAGCATATATTATTTGACAATGAACTAAATAACACATATTTCATGATGACAATAAAATAGTCTTTTGAAACTTTTCTATGACTTGATTACAGTCTTGGTTAGAACTTGAAAAATCATTTCTGCCTTTGTAGACACTTGGGCAGTGTGTTCAGAACCAAGCTGTGTTTTTCTTGGTCCACTTGGCCACAAAACATTTCCTTGTGACTGGTTAGTGGCATAATTCTATAATTTAAGCATCTGTGGTAGAAGGATACCCAGGAGTTCTAGGCTAGCCTAAACTACACAGTGAGTTCACAATCAGCCTAGACATGGCAGTGAAACTGTCTAAAAAAGTTCTTTTCATTTTTAGACTTAACAACAAGATCATGGGAAAATGGAGTTTACTACGGGCAAATATTGAATGGTTGGGATGGTGAGATGGCTTACCAGTCTAAAGCTAAGTATCTGCTTAGGCAAGCTTAGGCAATCACAGGGACTGTGATTTGATCCCTGGCACCACGTGTTGCACCAAACCCACCCCCAGGACAGGCTGAGCTGGCCATACCATAAATAAATGAAAGTTGAAAGAATTGAATGCTCATCCATCTTTACTTTTAAGCTAACATATTTAATTTCATCTGTGTTAGTAGAATACCTGAATTGCCTGGGTCCGAAAGGAAGGTTGGTAGTCCTTGTAGCAGCAATTTTGAGTCAATTTACCAAATCCTAATTCTTAGAAGGTGAACCAAGGAAGGTCAGAAACATACTGAGTTGCATACCACATATGTAGCACTTAATCTATTATATTTTATAATGAGAATTAAATAGTACTTACTTGTATCCCGAAGGGAAACATTTAGTTTTATAATGAATTTTTTTTAACAAATAAGTAAAAATCTCATTTAATAACTTATAGGAACCCATAGCTCACATGATATCTAAGCCTTAAAGCTAAGTAGCATTCCATGAAATGAGCCTTTCTGACAAATATGCTAGAAATTCTACTAACAATAGCAGAAGACAAATAAATAAAGATCATCTTTATTATAAAGGAAGGAGTTATTATTGTTGTATGACTTCATTGTCTACATAGAAACCTAATGAGATCTCTAACAAAATACCACAGAAATAACTAGTATTTTAGCAAGATCATAAGATTTTAAAACAATAGCAAACCCATACCCTGTAACCAATAATTGCAAAATAACATATATAAAGTAGATACTAATAATACATAGAAAATATAGAGGGCTCAGATTAATTTGACAAAAGTTTGCAAAAATAATATAGTATATAATACCAAATATTTTAAAGAGATATGGAAATTCTTACTGAAAGAAAAAAGAAAATGAAGAGTAAGACATTTTTAGGGGTGAAAATTAAAATTTGCAAGAAATAATCTATCTAGAAATTAATGTGTGAAAACAGTGTTCTCCTAAACAAAACATTAGAATTTTTTTTTTATAGAACCAGTCAAGTTTTTCTAAACATCAAAATAAAAGAAAAAAGAAGTCAATAGGTAGAAAATATTACTTTTTATCTTAGAATTCATCATGAAACTGAAATATCAAAGGCAAACTGGATTGGAGATTAAGATAGGCTAATCTGTTACAACATATTGGAGTAGAAATATATATATATCTTTTTCTATATCTATACATTTATGTCTATATCTATATTACCTATGTACATACTATCAATAGCTATATCTATAGGCAACTGAATTTTGACAAAGGCATTTTTATTACAGAAAGAGTAGTAGTTAATAAGCGTATAGTGGGAGCAATACCGACTTGGGCCCACTGGAAACTCATTTGACCTAGCAACCATGCCCGTCATATGAGTAGAACTTTCTCCATCAGACAGCACCAATGTGGAAAACTGCAACAGAGCACCTTGCAGAGAGGCTAGAGACAAGACCCACACAGCTGATCCAGGGGCAGGAAATCTTGCCAGAGTAGCACAGCAGGTTCACCTCCAACAGCTACAGCAGGAAGAAGTGGAGCACAGCAGGCAGACGCAAGCCACACTCACCTGGATGACTTTAAACTTGGAAGATCCAGGACTGTTGCTAAGGTAATAACTCTACCAAAGCTCTACATGAAAGGTCAGAAGGCAGGGCTATTGGAAATGACAAAGAGAAGGAGAAAACTGCACTCTCAGGCCCCAAGCCCACCCAGAACAAATGCAGGAGACAAGAGCATAGAAGAAATAGGACATCACACACCTGAAATATCTTAAATAATAGCATCAGAAGTAAAGAAACAACTGCTGAAAGGTATAGAGGAAATCAGATCAGAAGTAATTTCAAAAGTACAAATGTAAATGATAATTGCAACAAAAGAAAGCAGCGACTCCAGCAGTGACTCCATCCCCTATCCCAAGCTGCCTGCGTGGAGACCATTTAAAGATTCTCCCAGCCCGCATCAGTTCTCAAAGAATTAGCTGCAACTCCATCCACGATCCTGACTGGGTCATAGGGCACCCAGGAGCTAACTGCATAACTTCAACAAAATGCAGAGATCAGTGCTATAAAAAATGATAAAGACACAGGCGGGCGTGGTGGCGCATGCCTGTAATCCCAGCACTTGGGAGGCTGAGACAGGAGGATCAGTGAGAGTTTGAGACCAGCCTGGGCTACAAAAGTGAGCTCAAGGCCAGCCTCAACTGCATAGGGAGACCCTGTCTCAAAAAGACAAAAAAAAAAAAAATGATAAAGACACAAAGCAAGATCCAATCTCAAGTCCTGAGTCCACCCAAAGCAAATACAGGACATACTACCATGGAAACAGGAATCATTCAGCCAAAAGCACTGAATTTGTAGCATCTGCAGTAGACAGACAAGTGCAGAAATGTATAGAGCAACTCAGATCATAGATAACATCTGAAATAAAAAAAATACTTGAATTAAAAGACTCTGAAGTGGAAAAACAACTGCAGAGATCTATAGAGGAAACAACAGTAGAGATAACCTCTGAAGTTAAAAAAAAAAAAAAAGACATCTCTAAATTAATAGCATCTAAAGTAGGGGAACAACTACAGAAAGGTAGAGAGTAGAACAGAGCAGAAACAGGCTCAGAAGTTGAGAGAGAAAGGAGACAACTATAATGAGAGACTACAGTATTACTAAAGATGACAATGATAAAAAATTCTAGGAGAACAGAAATATGATGGATTCCCTGACTGAGCAATACAGGAAAGAATTAGATCAGATGAAACAGTTTCACAGAGATATACAAGAAAATAAAATCTTGGTGGCCCACTGCAATTGCACAACATTTGACTGTGTATGTATCTGCTTCCTCTTACTCCAAAGAGAAGTATATTCTTTTATCTTTTTTTTCTAAGCAACATCAATAGGGAAGTGGATCATGCCCACACACTGTACTCTGTAGAACAATTGTGAGGACAATATGCAATATGTCAACTTTCAAAAAAAAGAAAGGGGAAAAGAAAAAAAAAGTAATGTTGATTTAAAAGGGTTAATGTTTAATTGTTTGATCAATCTTATATACCTATATGTATTAATCTAAACTGATTTGATGATGAAAATATGTAATATAACCATTGTTAAATTTAAACAATAAAAATATTAAATTTAAAAAAAACTGCCACCTGAAAAAAAAAAAAAAGAAAAGAAAATCTAAATCACAAGCTTGCAAATTCATATGAATGTAAGTGAAGATAAAGTCTCAGATCTTGAAGACACTGTCGCAGCTGTTAAAAAGGTAAGAGAAGATCTCTTAAAAACAACTAGGATGTAGGAAAAAAATAATTCAGCATCTGCAAGATGATGTAAAGATGAACAATGTGAGATCAATAGGAATCAACAAGAAAGAGGGAGTTGACATAAATAATATAAAAATATGGACAGAAATAATAACAGAAGACTTCCCAAATTTGATGAAACAATGAGACATTCAGTTAACTGAAGCATATAGAACTCAAAATAACATCAACTCGACTTAAAACACACCCAAACATATAATAGTTGAGATTCTAGAAATCCAGCAAAATAATAATATGCTAAAATCTGCTAGAGAAAATAAACAGATCACATTTAAAGGAAAACACATCAGAATAATGGCAGATTTCTACTCACAAACCATGAAGTCAAGAAAAGCATGGAGCAGAGTGCTTTAAATCCTCCATGAAAACAAATTCCAGCCCAGACTGCTATAGCTGGCAAAACTCTATTTCAAGTATGAGGGAGAAGAGAAATACTTCCACAATAAGGAACAACTAAAGAATTTCATGATGTCAAAGTCAACCCTACAAAGTATAATTAAATAAATTTTAGAGTGGGACCAAAATGACCCGAATTCAACAAATGAGAATAGGGCAATCAATTGAACACAATAGAAAAAGTAGGAACCAGTGGTAAATAAAACTCATATCAATCATAAGTCAATGAATTTCAATTATAACCATTAATATAAATGGACTCAATTCTCCAATTAAAAGAAATACTGGCAGAGTGGATAAGGAAGCAAAATCCAGCCACATGCTGTATACAAGAAATGCATTTAACTCATAAAGAAACTCATAGGCTAAAATTTAAAGGATGAGAAACAATACTACATGCTCCAACACCTCAAAAAATAAATAAAAAAGCAAGGGTAGTAATCCTATTTGCAGACAATCTAAACTTGAAACCAAGGCAGTGAAAAGAAATAAAAAAAGGCCACTACATACTGGTAAGGAGAAAAGTTCAAGATGAAGAGGTAACTCTCATAAATATGTATGCAATGAACACGGAAGCTCCAAGTTACATAAGACAAACTATCCAAAATCACCATCTTAACAGAAGACTTTAACATGCCTTTGTCTCAAAAAAGATAGGTCAAGCAGACAAAAACTTAGCAAAGAAGTAGCAGAGCTGAGCTGGAAATTGGAAAAACTGGACTTAGTGGACATGCACAGAATGTTCCAACCAATCACTTCAGAAAACACACTTTTTTCAGCTGCACATGGGACATTTTCTAAAGTAGAACACATATTAATCCATAGGTCATGCTTAAGTATATGAAAAAAACAGAAATTATCCCATGTATGTCATCTGACCACAGTGCAATGAAATTGGAAATAAATGACAAGAAAAACCACAAGAACCTGAAAAATACATGGAAATTAAACAACACCTTTCTCAGCAACCAGTGAGTTACAGATGAAATTAAACAATATCTAGAATTTAATAAATATTCAAACACAACTTACCGCAATTTATGGGATGTAAGCAGTTCTTAGAGGGAAATCTAAAGCTCTGCACTCATATATTTAGAAGACAGAATGGAAACAGATAAATACTCTCATGTAACATATAAACCGACTAGAAATGGAAGAGCAAATGAAATCAAAATCCCAATGATGGGAGGAAATTATAAAGATTAGAGCAGAAATTAAGTCAACCAAGACAAAGAAATTAATACAAAGAATTAATGAATCAAAAAGCTGGTTCTTTGCAAGATCAAATAAAATTTATAAGACCCTAGTTAACCTCATCAAAGAAAGGACTAAAATTCAAGCAGTAAGAAATGAGAAGGGTGAAATTGCTACGTACGCTGCAAAGATTCAGAGGATCATAAATAGCTACCTTGAGAATCTTTATTCTCACAGAACTGAAGATACAGAATAAACAGATTCCTAGAAAAGTATAAATTACCAAAAATGAATCAAGAAGATACAAAAACTCTCAACCCAATAAAAGCCAATGAAATACAAGATGTAATAAAATGCCCACTGACAAAGAAAGGCACAGTACCTGATGGATTCACCACTCAATTCTACAAGAAATTTATAGAAAGCAAAAGCTCAATGCTCCTTAAATTCTTCAATAAAATTGAAAAGGAAGTCATCTTCCCAAAATCCTTCCTAAAGACAAGTATTATATTGATAGCACAACCAGACAGCGATGCAACTAAAAAAGAGAACTACAGGTCAATTCCTCTCATGAACATAGATGTAAAAATATTCAATAAAATCCTAGCCACAAAAATACAACAAATCATGAAGAAGGTTATACACCATGACCAAGTAGGATTCAACCCAGGGATGTAAGGACAGATCAGTATATTAAAATCCATAAATGTAATACACTATATCAATAGAGTTAAAGCCGAAAACCATATGATTGTTTCAATTGAAGCAGAAAAGTGTTTCTACAAAGTCCAATATTCATTCATGTTCAAAGTCCTGCAGAAACTTCAAACAAAGGGCCTCTATCACAAGCTCATAAAAGCCATCTATGGCAATCCAACAGGTAACATAATTCTAAATGGGGCAAAATTTAAGTCCTTTACTCTCAAATTTAGTACAAGACAAGGATGTCCTCTGTCACCACTCCTATTCAATATAGTTCTGGAATTATTAGCTACAGCCATTAGATAAGAGAGAGAAATAAAAGGAATAAAAATGGGTAAAGAAGAAGTCAAACTATCACTATTTGCATATTATAGTGTTATCTGTGCACGTATGTTT
Organism: Myocastor coypus; assembly: GCA_004027025.1. Taxonomy (NCBI): domain Eukaryota; kingdom Metazoa; phylum Chordata; class Mammalia; order Rodentia; family Myocastoridae; genus Myocastor; species Myocastor coypus. The sequence goes on from PVJA010016728.1 coordinate 7,564, forward strand.
ATATCAGTCCAGTTTATAATAGCCAAATTTTAGAAACAACCTAAGTGCACATCATCTCAAGAATGGTTGAAAAAGGTGGTATTTTATACAATGTGATATTACTCAGCTATGAAGAATGATAAACTGGAAGACTTCATATATAAATGGATGTATCTTGGACATATACTCAATAGTGATATAAACCAGACCTAAATATGTAAATATCGTGTAATCTCCCTAGTGTAAGAAGTCAAATGTAGAAATAAAACTGGAGAGGCATAACACACTAGTATGGGAATCAAAGATTTAAGAGATAAACAGAAAAGTGACTGAAAGCAGAAAAGAGGGGAAACATAGCAGGAGCAAACTATGCACTTACATGCTCAGGACAAATTAGAAAAAGGTTCTAAGAAAACTTAAAAGGTTTTGGACACTGATAATAGCAATATGTAACACTAAAACTGTCATTCTGATCTTTTAGATGTTTGCTGCTTCTAGCGTAATTTCAGTTACTGTGATACTCTCCCTCAAGTAAATGGTTGGTTTACAAGAAAACAAAAAAGGGTATTAAGTGAGAGTAAGAGACTAGGAAAAATGCCAAAGGATGGACAGACTAAAATTTGGTACATGTTTATATTTCTAAATATCTGTATAAAAATGTGTAATTGATTTTATCACATTCAATATAAACTTATTCACATATCAATGATTTATGAAAAACATCAATTCAAAATTAAGTCTAAAGTATTTGATATTCAGAAAGACAGTGATAGCAGCTCAAGCTACCATGTTTTAGAGTAATAGTATCACTAAGATTTTCTTCTGAAGGGCTAAGAATATAAGTTTACAGACCAAAAATTAGAGAAATAAAAAAGGGCTATAAGGATAGCCAATATTTTAGCCCTAGCCCTTTAAGATCAGTGAGGACTCAGGACAGAACAGAACCTCTGCTGTAAAATCCTAACTCAGTGGTGTCCCAAATTTTCTATTCAAAGAGATTAAAGCACCATAGCAGAAAGGGATTGAAGGTAACTAGTGTGTCTAAGGAGAGTCACCTGGAGAGAAAACATTCTCTCGGGCTTTCACAGAGAGCAAACTGGTCAAGCAATGGCCATGACTCATCCAGACGGATGACACTGATAACAGTTCTACAAAACACTGTACATGGTTCCAAAGTAAATCCTGAGGGGACTTGGCTGACCTTGAGAGATACAAAAAACGCATGTTTTGTTTTACACGTCTGGCTTTAATATGCCCTTGAACACCCAGCAGAAAAGCTTAAACATGACGCATAAAACTTAAAGGTAGTTTAGTATGCTGAGCTGTAAATGGCTCAAATCAGCAGCCTCCAACATTGCCAGGTTTGCCAGAAACACACTGCAATTATTGAACATTCGATTATGTATACAACTACCTTCTTTTAGATCAAAGAAAAGAAAACTATTGTACCAATAAACATTAGAAAATTTTTCATGCCTACATCCTGTACCATGTATAACTACGATACGTCAACAGTATGCATTGTATCAATTATTTTCAATGTGCTACTAACATGTTGTGAAACTGTCACATTGTAATTCGTCATTAAATGTAATTAAAAATAAATAAATAAGTTTTAGATACAAAAAAAGTATTAAGTGCCTCTAAAGAAACTGATAAAAAAAAATAGAGGATGGGGCCGGCAGGATGGCTCAGTGGTCTAAATTGCCTGCAGACGGCTGCAGGGACCTCGGTTCGAACCCCGGCTCCACATGCTGCACCAGTCCTGCCCTCAGGGCAGGCTGAACCAGCCATAAAAATGAATAAGCAAAGAAGCAAAAGTTCTGAAATAATAAAAATAATAAAATAAAATAAAAAATTAAAAAATAGAGGAGAAAAAAATGATGGAATATTTGAATGAGCAAAACAAGAAAGTAATGGAATGCCAGAAGCCAATTTAAAGTGCTATACAGGAAATTAAAATCTTAATCTCAAGCTGGTCGATCCATTTCAGTGAAAGTGATAATAAACTTTCAGACCTTAAAGACACCATTGTAGCTAGTCAAAAGGTAAGAAAAGATCTCCTAAAACAACTAGAATAAAAAAAAAAAAAACAATAATTCAACATATGCAAGATGATGCAAAGATAAACAATGTGAGGGGTCTTAGTTACTTTTCTCTCATTGCTAGGACAAATACCCAACACTCAAAATGAAGGAAGGAAAGGTTTTTTAGCTCACAGTTACTGGAGGTTTCAGTCCATCATCAGCTAGATCCAAGGCAGGGAGTCACATGGCAGAGAGCAGCAGTTCATGGTGGCAGAACAGCAACAATGTGGTGACAGAGACAGCCAACCAATCAGGGCAGCAGAGCAACAGCATGAGTCTTTCTGTCTCTTTTTATATTACATTCAGGCTCTCCACTTCAGCCTATCCACCTTAGGCTACACCCATAATCCCAGAAGTACTTAAAACACATAATGCCAGGGATCATGGATCAAGTCTCAAACTCTAGGTCAGTAGTAAATCACATAATCCAAGTGACTCATGAGTCAAGTCTCAATCTATAGAAGTCCCCACCCATGACTGCATGAGACATTGGGGAGAAAACTAGACATAACCTTTAACATGAGGCTAATAGTAATCAGTGTGAAAGAAGGAGTCAAGACAAATGATAAAGAAAGAATATGGGCAGAAGTAACAGCAGAAAACTTCCCAAATATTGGGAATATTTGACATGCAGGTAACTCAAGCATATAGAACTCCAATAACATCAACTTTTAGGTCTTTATGAAAAATTATATGCATATATATGAACATCAATATTCAGTAGCACCTAATTTGCAATAACTAAAAAATAGAGATAACTCAAATTTCTATTAACGTGTGAATGGATCAGCCAATTGAATAAATCTCTGAATTGATTCCCATTTGAGAATAGAAATGCATGTACTCTTATTACATGCAACAGTAGGATTTCTCAAAAGGTAGAAGGCTAAGTATGTGCTACTCAATTCCTCCAGAACAAATTATGAGAGTCAGGAAAAAAATGTCTCAGAGAGAATGCAAAGGGAGGGAAGTGTACATGGGAACAGTGAAGGGACAAGCTGTGGAGCAGAAGAAAATAGAATATTTATTCACTGAAGAATCAGCCCATGCCACAGAGCTGAGGCCCTGTGCTTCAAATAGAAATGGACATTTTTCTCCTTTCTTTTGTCTTTCTCCTTATCCCAGGCTTTCCTTCCTATTGAACAAATTCTTTCTTCCTCACAGTGTTTATTGTACCTTTCAGATTTTATTTACTCTTTTAGGTTCTCACACTAGTGAAACGAAATATTTTTTAAAGCCAATTTTGCTCATTTATATCTGGTAATATAAACAATTAATCTGAAGATAATATCATGCCATACAACAACCATTATTGAATTTCTACTACTTTGTTAAGTCAAGTTTTGTACTGTTCCTAATTTTTTTTTTTTTTTACTATTTTATATTCTTTTTTATGTGTTTAGTACAGGGCATACAACAATGTCTCATTATATAGATTAGATTCATAATAATCCTCCTGTTTACAGCTTCCCCAAGTGCTGAGATTATAGGCATGTACCACCACACCCAGTCTCAATCACTGTCTCAGCATACCCCTGGAGCAGGGCCAGCACAACATGGCGGATATATTGTATTCTTTATAAATAAATAAATAAATAAATAAATAAATAAATAAATAAATATATTTATTTATATATATATATATTTATTTATTTATTTATATTTATTTATTTATTTATTTATTTATTTATATTTATTTATATATATTTATATATATATTTATAAATATATATATATTTATATATTTATATATTTATTTATATATTTATTTATTTATATATTTATTTATTTATATATATTTATTTATATATATAAATATATAAATAAAGAAAATTGAATAATGAAGTACTAGCAAAAATTTTCCTAAGCATGGAAAGATAATCTGACCTAAAATAAGCGAGCCATATAGAACTACAGATAGTCATGATGAAAATAAATCTATACCAATGCATATAATAAAAATCATATTCTAGGAATCCATCACAAAAACAGAATATTATAAGCTATTAGACAAAAATAGGAAATTTCCTGAAAAAGGAAGCCCATCAGCCTCGCAGGACACATCTCAACACTTATGTGTAATAGAAGGAGAGCTTGGAGGGAGGAATTTCAAGTCCTGTAAGAAATCACTTTCCAATATACATTGATTTATACTGCAAAATTATCTTTCAGAATTTATGGAGAAATAAAATACTTCCATTCAAAAGCACAACTGAAGAAATTAATGAAAAGCAAAGCAGATCTACAAAAAAATTTCAAAGATATTTTAGAACGAGATAATTAAAAACACAACCCCAAGAGAATCAATTGGAAGAAGCCTATTGCTTGCTTCAGCAGCATATATACTAATATTAAAAGAAGCCACCCAACAGGGCAAAGCAATTAGAAAGAGGCAAAATGCAAGAAACCATCAGCAGGACTATAATATGACAAGATAAGCTAATATCGATCAGTTTATAACCATCCGTGAAAATAGTCTCAATGCATCAATCTGAAGAAATGAGATCCAACAATACCCTACATTCAAGGAATACATTTAACAGATAGCTCAGTGGATTAAAGAATCACCGTAGACAGGCGCAAACCTGGGGTTTAATCTTCTGGTGTGCTGCGCCCACCTTGTTGCTGTGGCATCTTGAGATGGTGACTAAGGCTGGCTGTGATGGTTCATGCCTGTAATCCTAGGAGGATCACTATGAGTCCAATCTGTGTAATAAGACCCTGTAGACCCTGTACTAAATACTTAAATTCAGAAAAACACATTTAATTCAAAAAGAAACTCATAGACTAAAATCAAATAATAGAAAATATATTCCATGTGACAGGAACACAGAGAAAAGTAGCAGTAGTTAGTCTGTTTGTAGAAAATGTGAATTCCAACCCCCAAAATGAAGAAACATATAAAGGATATATATATGATCACAGATGCACCCATCTCATTAAACAAATACTAATGGATATGAAAACTTAAATAAGCAATAACACAATTGTAATGATGGACTTGAATATCCTTCTGTCAAAATAGGTAGATCAAGTAAAGAAAAGATCAATTAAAAATCAAGTTGAAATAAACCTATAAACAAACGGACTTAGTTTTTGTCCACAGAGTGCTCCACCACAGAACATCAGAATATGTACTCTTCTCAGTGGCACATTGGATGTTCCCTCAAGTAGACCTTATATTAGCTCATAGAACATACTTAATAAATTCAAAATAATTGAAATTATCCTATGCTTATTATTGGATCATAGCGCAGTGAAACTGGAAATGAATGGCAAAAGAAAATAAAAAAGAAACTCAACAATTCCATGAAAATTAAATAACATTCTTTATAACTACCAATGGATCACAGATAAAATTAGGAAAATAAATTTTAAAAGATCTATTCTTTTTTTTTGTCTTTTTGAGACAGGGTCTCGCTATGCAGTTGAGGCTGGCCTTGAGCTTGCTTTTGTAGCCCAGGCTGGTCTCGAAATTGCACCAATCCTCCTGCCTCAGCCTCCCAAGTGCTGGGATTACAGGCGTGCGCCACCACGCCCGGCTAAAAGATCTATTCTTGAATGATAATTCTGATATAATATACCAGAATTTATAGAATACAGTGAATACAATCTTAAGAGCAAAATTAATTATAGCACACTTTCACATATGCAAAACATAACAAGTTCAAATAAATAACCTAACATTAGTATAAAGAAGGAAAATGTTAAGATCAGAGCAAATGTTAATGAAATTGAAACTAAAACAGTTAGAAAAAGTCAATGAATTGAGAAGTTGATTTTTTGAAAGGTTAAATATACAGATAAACCCTTACCTAACTACCTTAATTATTTTTCCCTTGTTGATGGGACAAAATACCTGACTCCCAGAATTAATTAATTATAGTTTATGGAGTTTTGAGTAGATAATGAGCTGGCTGTGAGGCAGAGTGGCATGATGAGGGGTAACACTTCAAGGTGGCGGAAGACAGCAAAAGCATAAAGGAGCATAATGGTAACATTAGACTTCTTTTCCTCCCTAGGGCAGGTTGTTTACACATGTATCATCTCCATGCCCTTCTCTTGCACAAGATGAGAATGTTTATGAAGTGAGGTTCCTAACTGTTTGCTCAAATATCAAAGCTTCTGAAGTTGACAGTGTGCTAATCATTGCACTAACCTTATATGAAAAAGAAAGAGAAGACTCAAATTCATGACAATATGAATGAAAACAGTGAAATCAAAAAATCTTGCAGAAATACAGAAGGTCGTTGATACCTACTCTGAGAACCTTTAATCTAATAAGATAGAAAACACAGAACAAATGGACAGATTTCTAGATCAATACAAATTGCTAAAATAGAATCAAGGTGTTGCAAGCATAAATAACTCAGTATCTACCAATGAAATTTAAAATCTAACTACAGAGAAAAATCCAGATCTTGATGGATTTTCTGTTGATTTTATCAGAAATTTAGAAAAAAATCTAGTTCCATTAATATTTAAATTCCTTCATGAAATTAAAAGGGATGCAGTATTTCCAAAATCATTCTTGGAAGCAATAATTACTCTGATATATAAATCACGGAGGATGAAAACACAAAAGAAACTTACAGGTCACTCTAGTTGACATAGATGCAAAAATAATCAATAAGATAATGGCAAGCAGAATATGGCAAATCATCTAGAAGATTATACAGCATAACCAAGTGGGATTAATCCCAGGGATGCAGGGAAGGGATGTTTCAACATGTAGTTCAACATATAGAAATCAACATATGGAAAGTTATACAGGATATGAAGCTTTCCTGAACAATTTAAGAACTTTGGCATACTCTGAGCAGCCTACAGGACTCTGGTGAGTTCTGACATTTCTTAGCCCCCAGAGAGGAGTTGTACAGCTTCCAATAGTGCCAGTCCAAACTTTTAAGAACTTAGGAAGACTCTGAGTAGCCTGCAGGGTGCATGAGAGCTATGATCTGTGGGCCCATTGTGCACAGATGCAGCAATTTCCTACAGCTATTTAAGAACTTTGGCAGGCTATTGGTGGTCTGCAGGACTAGGTCCTAGGGATTAATGGGTACTTCAAAAATGGCAAAACGCAGGAGCAAAGGGTAATCTCAAACCTCTAGCTCACTGAGAACAAATCAGAGACAAAGACATAAAAGAACTTTGATATCACACACCTGAAATCCTGAAATGATAGTGACTGAAGTAAAGAAACAAGCCCATTAAGCTACAGAAGACATGAGATCAGAAATAGTCTCTCAGATCCAAAAAGGAAGGACAGCAAATGTGAAAGAATTGATCAGAACTGCTAAAGAAGTTGTAGACAGAAAAATAGATGAGAATAGAAAAATGATGGAAAAACTAAACTGACAATATAGGAAAGAATTAGAATGTATAAAACTGATTCAAACAGATATTTAGGAAATTAAAAACTCCATTGAAAGCTGCTAAAACTGAACGAAACTGAAGCTAGACTGTCAGACCACAAAGACAGTGTTGCAGATAATGAATGTGAATTAAACGATCTCTTGAAACTAACAAGGAACAAGCAATTCTGCAACTACCAGATGAAAAAGAATATGAATAATTAAGTGTCAGTGAAGCCACAGGAGATGGCACAAATGACGTAAAAGACTATGCTATCCACATTTATTTATTTATTTATTTATTTATTTATTTATTTATTTTTGTCTTTTTGAGACAGGGTCTTGCTATGCAGTTGAGGCTGGCCTTGAGCTCACTTTTGTAGCCCAGGCTGGTCTCGAACTATCCACATTTAATGCAGGTCCAATGAAAACATGATTACCGTTCCAAATAGAACTTGAGAAAAAAACTTCCTAAAATTTCTTTGTAATAAAAAAATAACTCTAGGCAACAAAGACAAGGCAGGGAGCATCACAATCCTTGACTTGAAATTACACTATGAAAATGCTATAAACAAAGCCCAGCATAGTACTCACAACAAAAAACAACAATAAAAAATGAAATAAAATAGACCCGAGCATCAGTCAAACAGATTAATGTATGTAGAAATAACTTCACATACTCTCAGCCACCTTATTATTATTATTATTATTATTATTATTATTGTCTTTTTGAGGCAGGGTCTCGCCATGTGGTTGAGGCTGGCCTTGAGCTCACTTTTGTAGGCCAAGCTGGTCTCGAACTCTCACCAATCCTCCTGTCTCAGCCTCGGGAGTGCTAGGATTACAGGCGTGAGCCACCATGCCCGGCTAGCAACCTTATTTTTGACAAAATGGCCCAATATATTAATTGGAAAAGACAACACGTTTAATAGATGGTGCTGGAAAAACTAGCTTCCCACCCCCAATGACTAAACGAGACCCTTTTCTACCACCATGGCTAAATTAAAATTAAACTGAGTCAAAGATCTAAATATTAAAAACAGAAACGCTAAATTTTCTGGAACAAAAAATGGGTAGAACTCTTGAAGACAGACATTACCAAAGATTTCACTAGTTAGACTACAACCCACAGAATGTGCAAAATCTTAGCTGGTTATTTTTTAGACTAAAGATTAATACACAGAACCTATGTAAAAATAAAGAAAAACAAAAACAGAATCACCAGCCTCCAATATGAAGACTCAGTCCATAAATGGGCTTCGAAAATGAACATGTACCTCTTAAAAGAACCACAATTGATAAAAATTATATTAAAAACGTTCAATATCACTGATAGCTTGAGAGATATAAATTGAAACATGACTGAGATGCCATGTCTATAGCCAAAAAATCAACTTATAATAGATGTTAGAAAGTCTGTGGGGAGAAAGAAACCTCTTTCCACTGCTGGTACAAGAGTAGACTGGTGCAGTTGCTGTAGAAACTTGTGTGGAGACTCCCCCTAAAAGAGATGCCATTTGATCATGCTATTGCTCTTCTAGTTATTTGTCTAGAAGAATTAAAGCATCGCACTCCAGTAATATTGCTGTAGATCTGTTTGTGGCAGCACAATTTATGGTTAGCTAAATCTTGGAAACAACCCCAAAACTTATGAACTAAGGAATAAACAAAGAAGATCTTTTTCTATATGACAAAGTACTACTCAGCCATAAAGGAGGATCGACTCAAGGTATTTATAGCTAAATGAATGAAGCTTGAGACCCTATTCTTAAGTGAAATAACAATGGGCCATGCATGTGGAAATATCACATAGTTCCTCTTATGTGAGAAACTGAAAATTTAAACAAGAACTGAGATATATAATAGATATTGCAAAATAGGAAATATATTTAAAAGGAGAATCAACAAGTGGAATCTCAACTTTTGGAAAGGTTTCTGTGCTTTAAAGCAAATCTTCAAAAGAATGAACACAAAACCCACAAACTGCGAAAATTATGGCTGACTGTGCCTTTAACACAGACTTTCTATCAAGAACATATAAAGCCAGGCATGGTGGCGCACGCCTGTAATCCCAGCACTTGGGAGGCTGAGGCAGGAGGATTGGTGTGAGTTCAAGACCAGCCTGGGCTACAAAAGTGAGCTCAAGGCCAGCCTGAACTGCATAGCGAGACCCTGTCTCAAAAAGACAAAAAAAAAAAAAAAAAGATTTGGACAGAGAAAACCTACAAGCTTATGGGATTTCATATCAGTGAAGTTTACTAATTAGGAAAAACTAGGAGTAAGTAAATTCTTTAGGCTTGCGAAATATTCATGTGGCACAAATGAAAGAAAGATAAAAAGATAATCTGTATTCGCATATGAGATAAGCTTACAAAATACAGTGGAAATTTGCGGAATGAAGTAATTTTACAGTGAAAGACATATTGATACTACTGTCTCTCAAAATGCTCCCCCTTGCGTTGAACCATCATTCTTACACTACTATTCTCATTTCCTTAAGCAGTTTTGGATGTCCTCTTTTATGAGTGTCTTTAGTGGTTCTATTGTTGCAACTTCAGTGTCATTTCATGGTCATTTTGACTTTGGAGAACAACTAGAAGTCATGTGATCCACAGTTTATAAATAAAATGAATGTGAAAATCTATGTTTTAATTTGCAAAAAATTGGTATGTAATTTTAGTCAACTATGTGTGATCAAAACATACAGTGATACTTGGCCTACTCTCTTAATTTCAACTAATACTCTTGAGAGACAGTATAACAGTAACTGAGTTTACATTGGAAGCAGTACACATCAAAAAGACAAGACAAGAGTGACATGCATTCCAAGCATAGTTTTAGTGTTACATGGTGCTATGATCAGTGTGATGAACCTTTTGAAGTTTCTTAGGACCAATATCTTATTCATCCTGTGTATATAAGTGCTGATCCGAAGATGAAAATATGTAATATAACCATAAGCATCTAATTCAAAAATTTAGAAATTCAGAATTGAAAAGTACACTTACAATATGCTCTCCTCTCTTTTCAACTCCTTTCCCTTCTCTACCGCTATTCTCTCTTTTTTCTTTCTCTTTCTTCTTCTATTCATTGTTTTTCTGTCCTCTCATTTCCTTTCCTTTTTAATACATCTGGTATGTGGGAGTCATGCCACATCTTTTCACAATTGCTTTGCATTATAAAACAGATATTCCAGGTATTTCTAGTTTTGTTCTGATGCATTTTCTGTTCTCTGTCATCTCTTCGGTTCAAACACTACAGCTCATAATCTTCTCTCCTGAAATGAATATACAGATACCACAACAGGAAAATATACTACTTCTCCTGATAACCAACCAATCATTAAATTCCATAGCTTCAAGTGGTCTAAGAAAATTCCTTATTCAAAAGAAAGAAGCCTAGAGTAGAAATTTTTTGTCAAGTATCACATGAGTCATTGATATAAGAATTGAGATACAATCTCAGGATTTGAGTTTGAGGGCCAGCCAAATACCTCAGCAGATCAAAGTGCCTGCACACAGGCTCCAGGGCAAGGGGTTTGATCCCTAGGTGGGCCGTGCTGGTCCCGCTCCTGAGGTGTGCTGAGACACCAATTGAAACTGGGCTTAGTAGTTCACACCTGTAATCCCAGCTCTTGGGAGGCTGTGAACAGGTGGATCACTACAATTCTGATCTACTAGTGAGACCCTGAACACCCTGTCTCAGTAGACCCTTCTCTAAAATACAAAAAAGAAGAAAAATAAGGAAGAAGAAGAAGAAGAAGAAGAAGAAGAAGAAGAAGAAGAAGAAGAAGAAGAAGAAGAAGAAGAAGAAGAAGAAGAAGGAAGAAGAAGAAGAAGAAGAAGAAGAAGAAGAAGAAGAAGAAGAAGAAGAAGAAGAAGAAGAAGAACAAGAAGAAGAACAAGAAGAACAAGAAGAACAAGAAGAACAAGAAGAACAAGAAGAACAAGAAGAGGAAGAAGAAGAAGAAGAGAGAAGAAGAAATCTGAGTTCTAGTCTGAGGTTATTCTTATTATGTATATGAATTTTCTGAGATAAGCCAGGCTTCAATTAAGAAATATGGATTCTTCCAGTTGTGAATATGGTGTTAAACGTTAGCAAATGAATTATTCCTTGCAAAACTCCCCAAAACCACAATATTACAATAAATTAATAGAATAATATCCATTATCTGTTTAAACCAATCAATGCTTACATCCTATTTTTCATGACTGTACAACTTGTTTTCCCAACAACTAACTTCATTTGTTTTCCTTTTTAATCTGTTCTGCTTACAGATTCTATTCAGTATCAACTTTCACTATGAATAGTGCAAATAATATAAAAGATATCCCCACTGCTTCCTGACTTATAAAATGTAATACATTAGCAATATTTGAAGCATCATATGTATATTCTTGAGATACAACTTACATACATAAATTCACCCTTGTGAATTACAGTATTAATGATTTTTAGAGCAGTATCAAAGTTGTGCAATGATGACTATTTGGGTCTGGAATACACATTGCAACATTCTCATCCTGTATTCTCTCTCTTTCTCTCTCTCTCTCTCCTCCCCTCTCTGTTTCTCTCTCTCTCTCTCTCTCTCTCTCTCTCTCTCTCTCTCTCTATATATATATATATATATATATATACATATATATAATGTAAGTTAACACTCTACATTTTGATCCCTCCTTCATCCTTTGCAAATCATCAAATCATGAGTCTACTTTCTGTCTCCATATGTTTACCTGTCATGGATTTCAGAAAAATAGACCCTTACTATATAGAGCATATTGCTTCAGGAATTATTCAAAATGTTTAGTTTCATCCAGACTCACTTATGTTATTAAACGGTACTTTTAAATGTCTGAGTTAAATTCCACTGCATGAGTATACCACATTTTGACCATCATTTGATGGACATTTAGAAATTTGTACTTTTTAGCTTTTACATGGTTAATAATTCTATGAAAATACATATAAATAGTTTGTATTAATGTGTGTTTTACATTGTCTTCACCTGCATCTTTGTCAACCTCTATTATTGACCATTTTTATTATGACCATCTAATATGTATGCTTTATTTATTTTTATTGTTTTATTTACTTTTGTAGCTATTTTATATCTATTTTTAAAGTTTTATTTATTTTTCTAACACCTGTAAAAACCTATCTTTTAGAACCACAAAAATATGATACATAATATAATTTGATACAAAAATAAATGAATGGTTGATTTGTCATTCATATAGAAACCATATACAATTCCTCACATTAAAAGATGATTGCTGGGCCAGGGATGTAGCTCAGTGGCGCAGCGCCTGCCTAGCAAGCGCAAGGCCCAGAGTTCGATTCCCGGTACCAAAAAACAAAATAGTAAAAAGACCAAAAAAAGTCCCTTTGGAAATAAAAGATGATTGCTTTTATTCTATTTATTCTTTGGCCATTGATATCAATTGCTTTTTCTTGTAAATATCAGAATGAAACTTAAAATACTGATATTAACTCATGAAATCATTTCCCATCATCTATCTTCAATTGCACAAGGCTCACATACACTAAATATGTTGACTTTTCCTTCTTTGTCTCTGGTTTTACCCATAACTTTCTGTTTTCTCTAAAATTACAGGCTTTTCAATACAATATAAAAATGAAAGCAGACAAAAGGTAATTTTTATTGCCTTATGTGATTTTGAAACATGAATGTGTAGCTGTTTGCAGGGTGGAAGAGAACCTAACACTTTAGATCTCATTGGAGAATTCACAACACTGAAATTGTCCAAAGCAGGATCTAAAGGCAAAGTCTCCACTTTATGCACCACTTACTAAATGGAATATACTACATTTGCACCAATTTTAAATTTTATAGCTATCATGGTAATTAATTTTTAACGCTTTAATGATAAAGAACTACAACTCAAAGAGGTTTAGTAAAAAATGTTTAACAGAAACACTTAGAATATAAAAAAGCTAATGCAGTTTGATTTCCAAAACTACATTTTTAATTATTTCATTCTGACTAAATATTTTTAATATTCAGGTAATTTGTATTGTGATTTTTTAAATTAAAGCTTGAATTACTGTACTGAAATCTAAAAAATAGGCACTCCAGTTTTATTTAATATTGTCTTGTTACATGGTTTTGATTTCTCTAGCATAGAACAATTTGTTTTTATTGTTTTTTTTCCATAGAGGCACTGAGAAAGATAATGGCATTCTTCCATGATGTCAATTGTCAGATAGAGCTTGTGAAAAAAAAATCAATAGACTCCTTATTGTGTCTAGTTTGCATCTATCATTTTTACTCAATATCAGAAAATTATGAGGTAAATATTGCAGTTTACTTCTGAGGAAACTATATAATAAAATCAAAGAAAACATGCTTATTTATTTCATAGAATTCCCAAGACCATGGAATTTAAATCCAGCTTGGCACCTAGACAAAAATGATACATGCACTCACATATTTTCTTCTTGATCATGGTTCAACACCAAGGCTAAATGTTATATGTCTTCATCAGAGATGATCACAATATATCTGTATTGGTGACTGTAGTCTCACTTATGAAATTCAATACTTTGAGTAAAGACATACTTTCATAATAAGTGGTTTCTATGTCCTTCATTACGTAAAGAATCTTTTAGTTATAGAAACAACTTGCTTTTATGATAATGGGTAAATATGGATAAAACTGATAGCTTCCTTATTTGTTCTTTACTGTTGATATATTAACTGTTTTCATGGCTTGAGTCAGAATATCCGTTTAAGATTCTTATCCAGCTGTCTGTATTTTATTAATGTGCTTGACTCATGCCAGATATGTTCAGTCTTTCAGACAGTCCTGCCACATCTATCTAAATGTAATTACTTATCTATTTGTATGAAAGCTCAGATGACTTGTAAAAACTTTATTGTTTACATAAGCTGAGGAATTTTTTCATTTGTTATGCAACCCCATTAAATAATTGCATCATTTTTAGTATACACCAAAATCAAACCATACTGAAAACCCTTACCATATGCCTGTTTTCACAGGGCAAGGTTTTTAGTTAGATTTTTTTCCCCTTTTGAAACATCTGTGTTTGTTTATTGGAAGTATAAATATTTAAAGAGAGAGGAAGAAACCTCAAAATATAAGTGGAATCAGCTTTTTCAGTCCCCTGTTGCTTGAAATAAACTTCATGGAACTTTTCAGTGTGAATGTGTAAGAACACTGGCCTGAAGTCAACAAAAGAATGAGTAATTATTAGAGTATACTGTTTGTTTCAAAAGTTAATGGAGGAGTGGTTTCCTTCAGAATGAAATTACATTCAGGTTTTATTGGGTAAGCAATGTTCTAAACTCCAGGCTGTTAGCTTGAAATTGTGCCCCTGTGAAGTTGACCAGTCTCCTGACCAAGATTTGTAGGCATTTAAAAGTAAATCATTCAACCTATTAAAGCAACATATCTGAAAGAAACTTTGGTTAATTTGTTAGAACCAAGGTTGTTGTACTCAGTTATTACATACCAAATCATCAAATGTTTCTTCCCCATTTGTATTATTGTGCCTTTTTAATGATTATTGTGCATCTATGGTAATTGGTTACGGGCTCAGCACAGTAGAAAGTAGTGGGAAATTTCATAAATCCTGCTAGGTAGTACTATTTTACCCTTTAATGATTTAATCATATCAAATAATTTTTTTCTAGCTAAAGATGAGATAGGGGTTGGTAACATTGTTCAGTGATCTAAACGCCTGACTGGCAAGTGCAGGGATCTAGGTTCGATCCCTGGTACCACATCCTGGGCCAGCCACAGAAGCCTGGGATGCAGTGCCAACCACTGAGACCCAGAGTAGTGGTGAAAGACTTTAATCTCAGAAGTAGGCAGGCTAAATCAAAAAGATCACCACAAATTTGAACTGTATAACAAGACCTTGTACCAAATAAGTAAATAAATATATTTTTTTTAAATTAAAGATTAAGTAATGATGCTGAAGTTGGGACTTCCTCTGTGATAAGTCCACTGTGTGTGTGTTTGTGGATGTGTGTGTGTGTAAACACACTACCTAAAATGTAATATGGAAATTATGTTTTTGTGGTACTGGAGATGGATTAAACATGGGGCCATGGGGCTAGGGAGATAGCTCCATGGCACAAATGCCTGCTTAGCAAGTGCAAGGTCATGAGTTCAAACTCTGGTCCTGCAAAAAGCAAACAAACTAAATGTGGCTTTCCCCTGAGTTACAGCATCAACCTCAAGTCTTTATCAATTTTTTCTTTTTTTTTGGAGACAAACTTTCTCCAAATTGCCAACCTAACTAGCTGGTTTCAAATGAGCAACTTTTGTATCTTAGCCTGGTGAAGAGTTAGGATTGAACCACACCAGCACACTAAGCCAACAACAGAGATTTTACACATGTCTTATCATTTTCAGTTCAAATTAGAATCCTTACTTTGGAATAGTCAAAGCCACTACCTAGATGTTTCATACTATATACAATCACGCTAATGTACTTCATAAATGTTTAAAGTTTATGAAGCAAAATAGAATATTTTCAAGAAGAGGAAAAAACTCATGTTTCTTCCAGTAGGTGTGACAAAAAGAAACAATTTTTTCCTTTAGGTTTTTCAGAAGAGACTTTACCCTGTCATGCCTTCAATGTAATTATAGTATTTACTCTAACGTTGTATCTGGTACTTATATTTGTATGCCTTAAGGGGGTAACTCAAGCTCATTATTTTAATCTTCAAGAAAATGAGGCTTAAAATTTTGAATATTTCTGCAAACCCATGAAGCCAGTTCCAAGCTAAGCTGCCTAAATCCTGCATGTGTTTTTATGTAGCTGTTCCTTTGATGATGAAAAGCATACTTGTTTGTGATGTTAGTAGATACATGGGAGACAGCATCTTCAAATTAATGACTGAATCTGAGATTGTTTAAAGCCAACACATGTTTACTTTCTACATACATTAGCTATTTAAAGAGTTTTTAGTGTGACAATGTGGTGGTTCCCATCAGAAAATTAACCTTAATTCCAAAACTGCCTCTCACCCCGAGTTGAGGTAAGTCACATTTGCTCTCTGTGCCTTGTTTTCCATCTCAGTGCAATGAAGTGATTGCAAGAATTAATAGTGGACTGACCTGATAGCTCAACGGATTAAAACACCTGCTTAAACAGATACAGGGACCAGGGTTCTATACTCATGTGCCATGCCGGCCTCACCACTGGGGCTCGCTGAGATGGCTTTTGAGACTGGGCATGGTAGTGTGAGCCTCTAATCTCAGCACTTGGGAAGCTGAAAACATGAGGATCACTGTGAGTCTGATCTGTGTAGTGAGACCCTGTAGATCAGTACTAAATACTCCCCCAAAAAAATTAATCGCTAAATTTCTCTTTATTTATTTATTTATTTATTTATTTATTTATTTATTTATATTTATTTTTTTTTTGTCTTTTTGAGATAGGGTCTGGCTATGCAGTTGAGGCTGGTCCTGAGCTCACTTTTGTAGCCCAGGCTGGTCTCGAACTCGCACCGATCCTCCTGCCTCAGCCTCCCGAGTGCTGGGATTACAGGCATGCGCCACCACGCCCGGCTCAAAATTTCTCTTTAGATTGAAGAGCTTATGACATTTTTTCAGTATGGTTTAGTTAACGTCGTGCTTTTTCTTGAAAACTCAGTTTATTAAAACCAGGCATCCACCAGCACCAAGTGTCAATCACAGTTATATCTGTCCTTCCCCCCCCCATCCCCCCGCCGCAAGTCAGAATTGTACTTGAGATTTCCCTATACTTTGCTGCGGTGTTATATTCAATTATTAACCAGCCAGAATGAAGATTATCTTAGTATTAGCAAAGATACCATCTAACCTGAAGATATGCAAAAGCATATCAAAAGCATTGATTCTAAAGAGGAAAAAATGTGACCAGATATTGGAACATAACTGTGACACACTATTCAAATTTGCATGAGTACATATTCATGAAATTGGAATGATTTTTAATATGACAAAAGTCTTAAAAATTTATAAAAATGATCCCCTCTGTTTGTGGAGGCAAGCTGTGCAGGATACTGAAGAGAATCTGGAGGAAATGATGCATCATCCTCTTCCCCTGAGGTTATCACTTTAGTATCAGGATTCATGCTCTGAGGTTGCCATAGCTGAAAACAAGCGTGCTAGTGAAATGGTTTCACTTTATTCAAATAAAGGATAACAAGAAGTCTGAGCATTGCAACAATGTTGAAGGTCTAATGTGAACTACATGTTTATATAGTGTGCAGAGATCTAATTTCTTTGGACCTTAGAAATCTTATCCATTAAATGGGTGCATCACACTGACAGATTTACCTGAAAGGGTTTAAATCAGCCTAAGTAACATTGTATATTTCAAAAGGTTTAAAATGCTCTACGTTGATATGTCAATATACAATTATTATTTGAAATAATTTATGAAACTTCCTTCTTTTACTTATGAATTTAATGTATTTTTCCTCTAGAAATCTCAGTACTACTAATAGTGAAAACAATAAACTCAGGACTCTATAAATAAACATATCATATGTGTACTAGGTTACACTTGGATAGATCCAAAAATTACTGACACACACAGACACAGACACAGATTATGTATGCAATTAATAATTATGAAATGCTAAAATCAGACTGACTCATACATTATTAATATATATATAGCCACCTTGATAGTTACCTATTAAACCTAGGCCTTTTCATTCATATAAAAAGGTGAAGTCTTTTTCTTTGCATGGTTTTGCTCTGTTTTGAAACATTTATTCTTTTGTATCCATACTCCTAAGAACCAACAAAACTCTTTGCAAATTATTTGAGCTATACGCTGAGATTTGTTTAGACCTCTGTTTTCCAAATCATTAAGAATAGGTCTTTGTCCTGAAGGTTTTCAGACAAAGAGAAACTCAGTTCTCTCTAATTAAATCCAGTGGTCTGAAACAGGAAAGAGAAGGTGTAAACTCTGGGTATTCCAACTGAGAGGGACTGCTTAGATCAAAGGAAATGTTCGTGAGGTACTAAGTTTAGAGGGGAAACTAGAAAAATCTCCTTAGAAATTTTGTTACACCATTAGATATATGACTTAGTGTGAGTCATAACTCAACTCTGAGAACTCAAGCGTCTTCATCTACAATAGCAAATGGTAATACCCAATACTTAAGTTGTTCTTAGAATTGAATATAATATGAGATGAGAGACAAAAGCTAACTTTGGATCAAAACTTACAAAATATTTACCCTTTCTCTTGCCCCTTTTCCATGCATGACATCCAACATTCATGGAAGGCCTTGAAGCAAGTGTTACTTTCACTTTACAGAGAAAGTTTAAGACAACAGAAAAACAAATGTTACTGTTAACAACTGGAACTAAAAACCATTATATAAATACCTGTTGTACTCTGAAGTGTATATTTTTTCACATTAATCCATACATTTTCTACAGGATTTTCAATGAATATCATCTTTATTCTTTTTAGAATTTGATAGAATAAAAAAGGGGAAGACTCCCAGAACTACTAATTTGTTGCTAGGATTTAGAGCCATGTATGTAGATCAGATATGCCTTCCTGAACATTACATAGTAGTGAAAAAAAAAAACAAAAATCACTTTTAAACTAACATACTTGAATTGATATCCTGGTTTCACACTGGCAAAATGTTTTCCTCTGTGTACATCATTAGAATTTGCAGTGTCAGTGTCTCATCTATATGATACTGATATTTAATCATTAAAAGCTTTATCACAAATTTGTGACAATTAAGTAAGAGTAATTGGGTCAAGGAGGCCAATTAAGTTGATATGTTTACTTAATTTGTCAGAAAATACTTTCTTGTGACAAAACAAACACAAGTTAACAGAAAGTAATGGAGGAAAAAGAGTATGTAACACAGAGCTAGAGCTACACATTTAGAGGGTCACTGAAAATAAAAAAAAATTAAAAAAAAATAAACAGATATCTTTAGTGGTACAGAAAATCAAGAGCAAACAATATCACTTCTCCAAAATCAAACAGGTAACTATTGAGAATAAAATGAGAAAAATACCCTGGATAAATCAGAGAGACTGTAAGTAATAATTGGGGAAGATAAATACATGTCTGAAAGGGTTCCTTCAGGAAACATTCTAAGAAACTTAAAATAAAAAGACTTTAAGTAAAGCCAGTACTAATAAATAACATTGCATTGAACATATAATGAGCAAAATGTACTAGTAAATTTAAGGCATGATAAAAACTGCTACATCATGTCTACTTTAGTGATGCTTAGAGACTCTAAGAAACCATACTGTGCATAGAGTGATGAGAAGAGGGTGGCCTGTTCTTATGCTTTGTGACACTTTCTCATTTGTCATTCTCTGCTGTTATCTCTGTTGAAGATGCTTCATTAGTAACAAGTGTGTAAATATTTTAGGCTCGTTCACAAGTGAGCAATTAAAGTGTTACAGCTACATATAGTCTTTTTATTGACAATGAGCATATATATATATATATATATATATATATATATATATACACATACATATAATCAAGTGCATAACATAAATCTATTAACAATATTATTCCCCATAAAACTAAAGTTTGGGATTGTCAAATACAATAAATGATCAATATAATAAAATAATATAGCAAAGAAAAATAATATAGCGAAAGATTCTTAGATTTTTATTCAGAGACTACTGTAAAAGAGTCTGAGACATATAATAATAATTGGTCAATTAAGATATTTCTGTTTTAATCTTATTAAAAATAAATTGTAATTATAAATTAGGAAACTGAAGTGTACATTGCCTGCTTCACATAAATTTGTGAGGATTAATCTTGGTAATTCTGGATGGAGAGGAAGTGTCCTTTACCATGCTGTTTGTAAATGCACTAGAAATATTCAAATAGGTAATGCAACTGTATAATGATTCCAAACATAACAGCAAAATGAATCGTTAGAGAAAACTTTAGACAAGTGTTGATAAATTAAAATTGAGCAGGAAGCCCACTGTGGTGGCTCACGCCTGTAATCCTAGCACTCGGGGGATTGAGGCAGGAGGATCCGTGTGAGTTCGAGACCAGCCTGGGATACAAAAGTGAGCTCAAGGCCAGCCTCAACTGCATAGTGAGACCCTGTCTCAAAAACACACACACACAAAAAAAAAATTGAGCAGGAATAGCCATCCAAATATTGAGCCAAGGAAAATTCATAAGTGATGTATGCTTCTAGGCAATACAATTATATAAACAATGACTTATTAGTAAAACCCAATATCATTGTTGTAGAGGAAATTTCAATGGAAAATTCAGAAGCAGAAGAATATATGTGATATGACTTTAATGGAAATTATACCTCATACCCAAGGCAAAAACATGTTTAATAGTACTAGAAAAATTGTCTCTATTTCTAAAGAAAAGCATTCACACTCCTACATCATACATTTCCTTATACTTATCTCTTTCTTCATATAAATACATTGCAGATGAATTTAAAAACTAAAATGATAACTATAAAATAATTATGAGAAAAATTATAATGTTTTAATAACTGTATTAAAATGCTTTCTTAGAAATAGCCATGACTCATCCAGATGGCTGATACTGACAAAAGTTCTACAAAAAGTTTCAAGGTAAATCCTGAAGGGATTTGGCTGATCTTGTCAAATATAAAAGTTACATGTTTTGTTATAAATGTCTTGCTTTAACTTGGCCTTAACCATCTAGCAGGAAGTTTAACCATGAGGCATAAAAAGTAAAGCTAGATTACTAGGCTGAGCTGTAAAAAGGCTTAAATCAACAGCTTCTGACATCGCCAGTTCTGATGATAACTCACTTCCATTATGGAATATTAGACTATCCATACAACTACTTTCTTTGTTCAATGAGAAGAAATATTTGTACTAACAGTGTTTAGAAAAGTTATCGTGTCTGCATCTTAAACTCTGAACAACTACTATGGAGACAACAATATGTATTCTATTAGTTATTGTGGCTGTTTTGAAACTTTCTCATTGTTATTTCTTATTAAAAGTAATGATTTTTTTAAAAAAAAGCTTTCCTTAAAAACTGCAATCTGAAGTCTAGGTATGGCTAACATTTGCAACTATTTAGTTGTATATCTTTAACATTCTATGTAATGAAACACATTCTGTGTAATGTAACTAACTTGGAAGAAAAGGAATATTCTTTTATGAGGAAAAATTTAAAAATGCAAACTGAATATATAAATATCTAAAATATATGAAAATTTCCTAAATTCAGAAGAAAAAGATCACAATTAAGAACTTTAGGTAAAGAATTTAAAAATGGGCAATTATGTGCAATGATATATAAAAGGTATTCTATTTCTCTAACCGCAGTATACAAGTTATTACCAAATACTCTTTGTTTCCATTTCTATTTTCTTAATTGTATCAATAGGGTTTTTTTAAATAAAGATCGGTGGCCTAAAAACAATTTTATTATCCAAAGTTCTCCTAGACACAATGCAATCTTTATGGAGCTTTCTCAAATAACTGAAATTAGAGACTCCATATGAGCCAGCTTCCTCCTTCTAGGTGTCTTTCCCAAAGAGTTTAACATGTCCTACAGGAGTGATATGTGAATAACAACATTTATAGTTGTACAATTTACAATAACTAAATCCTGGAAGCAGATCTTACAGCTTTCAATGGCTGATTGGATAAAGTAAATGTGGTAGCTAAACTACTTGGATAAAAAGGAGAACAAAGTTGAGATATTTGTAGAAAAATGGTTGAAACAAGAAGATATAATATTGAGTGAAATAAGCCAGGTGCACAAGCTCAAATAACACATAGTACTTCTCATTTAAATAAGGCAAGGTACAAGCTAAGAGAAAAATAAAGATTGGACAGAAGGAGATAAGGTGACAGATCTCTAGCAAATGGAAAGCTGTCCTGTGGACAAGGAGGCAAGGGGTGAGTAGGAGGGCATGGGGAAACTGGTAGAGTGGTTTATACTTTGTACAGGATTCCAACAGTCAGAATAAATGAGGGCATTGCAAGCCATACATATGAACTAAGATTGGTAATATCAACATTGATGAAATTTAGAAGAAGAGAATTAATGAAGGTTGGAAGCAGAGGAGATGAAATGGGATAAAAATGAAACAAACTGTCTTATATAAATGTAACAAGTCCCCAAGATGAGTGTAAGGTGCATATGCTGCTGTGGTGGCCACTACTATTACTACTACAGTTGCTGCTGCTGCTGCTGCTGCTGCTGCTGCTGCTACTACTACTACTACTACTACTACTACTACTACTACTACTACTACCACTACTATTACTACTACTACTACTACTAAGAATAATAACAATAATAATAATAATAATAATAATAATAATAATAACTGAAACAGAGCCATGTCACTTTCTGGACATTTTATGAAGAATCTATTCTCTTGCCTTATTGAGCTTTCATAGGCTACTACCTGTGGCCCTTCCATGATTTCATTCTTACTATTCATGTTTATTGCCACCTGAGGTCCTAGTAGGTAAGATGTTTTGGGATAAGTAGATTGTATAATATATCTCAGGACATAAGAATTGTGTTTAAGATTTTCTCAAATATAAGCATTTCAGATATTTGAAATAGTGATTAGTTTAGACTTCAAACTTATTATGTTTCCTTAATTTTTGTGACTGACTTCATCTCTAACATATCTACTAGGATTTCACTGAGAGACCATCTGGTAATTCTGGGGCTAGGTTTCATCTCTTATCTTGGTTTCCATAAGTAAATTCCAAACTCAATGTAATTTGATAATGACAAGTATAGATTTTTAAGGTGAAAAAGAATCTTAGATGCTGCCAACAGTTTTCTCAGTATGAAGCTATTAGATATTTTTGTGGGGCAATCCCTTGTTGCTCACGAATTGTCCTAAATTTTCTCCATTTGAAGCCAAATACTGATATTTTCAAGTCTGTTTTTCCTGATAAATATTTGACTGAGTTAGGTAAAGAAAATGGCTCATAAAGGGATAAAATTATTTTTGACTCCATCTTTGTCTTATGTACTTTTTACATTGCAAAGACAAAATACCTGAAGCCACCAAAGTTAAAGAAGGAAAGGTCATTTTACATCACAGTTTGCATAGGTTGTAGTTCTGTTTGCTGACTCTAAGGAAGAGTGGTATGGCACAGGTGAGTCTCTGTTAGGAGGGGCTGGAAGTAGCAAGCTTGCTTTCCTTCTGCCTATTTTTTATTTATTTAGATAAAGGATGTTTCCAATTCAGAGTGAGCCTCGTCTCAGCCTCCTGAGTGCTGGTATTGCAGAAGTGTGCCACCACCCTTGTTTCTAGGGATGGAACAGCATCAGGGCCCAGCAACACATATATTGCCTGGGTTTGTACTTGGAACCTCGGGCTTGCCAGGAAGGTGTTTATGCCCCCATCCTATCTCCCACCGCTTTTGCTGTCACTTTTAATCCATCTAGGATACAGTCCCATTGATTAGTGCCTATCTACACCAAGGTTAGGGCTTCCAACCACCTGATCAGTGGACTTACCTGATTATTATGCCCTCATCCACACTCACAGGACCTAGATTCACCAACTTTTGAAAAGCTCCACCATAGATCACATAAGGTTTTGGGGAGGATCTAGATATAAGCCATGACACTCTTTTATCATTTTTTGTATTATTCTATTTCATAGATTTCAAAAATGCTACATTTACATAGCCAAGTTAATTTTCTACCTATTTTCCAACATTAATGAGTGAACAGTTAAACATTTCATTAGGTTCTTAATTTATTAATTTTCATGAGCATAGTTTAATGTTATATACAATCAGTACATGGAGAAAATCATGCTTTCCTCTACTTTAACAATGATTCTTTCATTAATGGAGGGAGACATATCATTAAATATATTCAATTGTGTTCTAAATGAAATAATTTATAATAAATTGAGGAGTAATGCTTGCCAACTTCATGAGAACATTAACATGAAACATCCTGTTTACAAATAAACATTATCATCTGAAAGAAGAAATTAAGTTACTTTGAAATGATCCCTAAGTATTTTTATGTTGAAATTTGAGTCATCAAAATGCATACCTTGTGAATACAGTTAGAAACTTCCAGGTTTTCGATAGATTTGATGAAAGGCTAGTATGTATGACACAAGTAATGTTAATCAAAAATTTAATGCACTAATAGGAAGCCTCATAGACAGAAAAATTCAGCTGAATAAATCCATGACAGATATTTCATTTTTCCTGTCGGAGTTATTAGAAATTACTGTAGGGCTATTTACATTTAGCATAAAATATAAGCTAGAAATGGAGAAAGACTCCATAATCTGGTTAGGAGGAATCAAGAACTGACTTATGACAAGTCATAAGAATTAGGTCTATCTGATCCAAAAAGAGTCTCGAGAGATTGTAAAACAGTGATGAACATAGTATGTTAGTGACAGCATTAAGGAAGAAGTCATCTTTGTGTGTCATTTACTGTGGGATCTTGTGCCTATTGGGGGCACTGAAATAGCAAATGCAAAGGGGCCTCTCAAAATATAAAGAGACTAAACAGTATGTTTGGTGAGGCCACTCATTCCTTTGACACACCAGGAGTGGAACAAAGAGGTCATGATTGCCAGCTAAATAACAGAGTTACAGAGACCAAGACACTGACAGTCGATATGAAATGTAGCCATTCAATGTTTAATGTCTGTGTAATATTTTATTTCTTACTAATTAAATGTCTTAATATAATTTGTTGTAAGAATACTGTCTAATATTTTAGTTGTTGTTATAAAGAGATAGGAAAGAGGAAATATGCCTCCTGGCAAATGTCCATGAAACTAATTATCCTAAAAAATTCATGCCACAAATACAACTAATTAAGGTTTTGTCTGCATAGGTGAAAACAAAACTTTTAATTGACTTTTGTTCAACTTTTTTCTTAAGGTACTGCACCAAAGATTGTGTTTGATGTATGTATGCTCTGATCTTACGCTTTTATCTCTTGTTTATGTTTAGAAAAAGAATGCAAACCACAGAGGTCAACAGGAGTAAATAAAATAATCCCCACTAACTGCTGTCCAACAGTGTTATAGTTCACCCTAATCACCTTCTCTAAGAGATGCTCACCACTCGGTGCCTTCAAGAAAGTTCTCAGTTGTTGAGATTCCACTCAGTATAATGGTTTCTTACACCAGGATTGTTGTGCTAGCTTCAGTCACTCAATGTGTTTCCTGTTTCCCATGCATACACTCAGCTGAGGAGACCCTAAGGTCCACTAGATGTTGACTCCTCTTAGATACAGGCCTTCTCTGTAGCACAAACACTAAGAGAACTTAAGGTTATCAAAACAAATGAACAACTGACGGTCAAATAAGTGAATTCAACACTAAAACAAGTAAATCTTTTGTTTTACCCACTGTTTTGTACTCTTATACTACACATAAGTTTTCTTGCTTTGCTTGGCTGCTAGGGATCTGTGAATATTACAGCATTCTTTAGCTATTGATAAAAGAACAATTTAAGTTTGTGATCTATTTATCATATACTAGGAACCGCAAAACATATTATATTTAATCCCAACAAGAAATTTTGCTTTGCAATTATAACTTCTTTATAAAAATGAACAAACTAAGTGAGACATTTTCATTTTATCAATCTGGTTCAGGGTCTCTCTGTACAATTTGAACTTGTAGTGATTCTCCTGTTTTCAGCCTCCCTGGCACTGGGAATACAGGCATGTGGTCTCACACCAGGACTCAGGTGCCTGCTCATTGTGCCCCAGGGGCAGGGACTGACTCAGCATGCAGGACTAAAGATCAAACCTTGGTACCTGTGCTTGCCAAAGATGGTGCTTAGTCAATTGAGCTATATCAGGAGCCCTAAACCAAGATAATTAAACAACTTCCTAAAAGACTTATTAAGTGACTGATGGAAGCATTGAATTGAGATTTTCTGACTCCAAATCAAAGATGGCAATATATCATTAACTATAATTGGTCATGAATGACTTTTCTGCTACCTCTTAGTCTTATTTTCTTTTAAAAATAATTGTATTAATTTTAATAAGAAAGAAATGACAATGAGACAGTTTCAAAACATGTTAGGACAGCCACAATAATTAACATGATGCATATTATTGTCTTCATAGCAGTTGTTCAGAATACAAAATGCAGACATGATATCTTTTCTAAACACTATTAGTACAAATATTACTTCTCATTGAAATAAGAGGAAGTAATTGTATGTATAATCCAATAGTCTATAATCCAACAGTGGGTTATCAGAAGAACTAGCATTGACAGAAGCTGCCAACTTTAGTATTTTACAGCTCAACATATAAATCTGGCTTTAATGTTTCTACCCCATGGAAACAGATCAGTAGAATAAGCGCTAGCGTAGAAAGTGCAAGGGCCTAGGTTCAATCCCTGGTCCTGAAAAAAAATAAAAAGCAAGACCTGTAAAACAAAACATGTAACTTTTGTATCTGAGGTCAGTGAAAATCCCTCAAGATTTACCTTGAAGCCATGCACAACATTTTGTATAATTTTTGTCAGTGTCACATCCATTGCTTGACCAGTTTGTTCTCTGTGAAAGCCTGAGAGAACATTTTCTGTGTAGGTGACTCTCCTTAGGAACACTATACATTGGCGATGTTTTTGTCTGTGGTCCAATAATCTCCTTGAATAGAAAATTTGGGACCCCACTGAGCTATAGAATGTCATAGTTCAGGTTCTCTCATGTTATAAGTCATCACTGACCTAGCAGAGCTAGAGGCAAAATATGGAATGTCTTTGGAGACCTTCTTTTTCTGTAATGTTCTGGCCCACCAACTGCAGTTGTTAACTCTCCAGAAGAGAAGCTGAGTGATACTATTACTGTATACCATAGGTACCTGACCTTGACATCAATTACCTATGATCTTTCATAGGTACTTTCTGAATATCAAATGCCTTAGACTTAACATGCAACTGGTATTTTTCATCAATCGTTGATATTCTAATAGATCCACGTAGAATGTGATTTAAAAAAACAGTTACATGCTTATACACAGAAATTTAGAAATCTAACCATACACAAATTTGTAACAGATCAGTTGTACGGCATTTTTTCCAGCCTCTTATTCTCTTTTATTACCCTTTTTTTAAAACAAACATTTACTTGACACAGAGTATACCAATCATTGAAATAACATTAGAAGCAACGAACATAAAAAAGACCCGAATGACAGGCATTCCAAGCATGTTTTTAGTATTACACATTACTATCCTCAGGTTCAAACACCTGATGCAGATTCTTAGGACCATTGTTTAATTCATCCTATGTATATAAGTGCATGGTTTTGCCCCTGCCATGTTTCCCAATTTTTTCTGCTTGTTATCTCTTTGTTTTTTAATCCTTAAGTTCTTCATTTCCATTTAGCTGTGTTATGCCTCTCCTTTTTTATTTCTTCTTTTGAGTTTGAACAGCAGAAAGACTATGCTATATTTATATATTTAAGTCTGGTTTGTTTCACTTATGAGTATATGTTCAAGATATCTCCACTTATATATGATGGCTTTGAGTTTATCATTCTTTATAGCTGAGTAATATTCCATTGTACAAAAGTACCATATTTTTTCAACCATACTTTAGGTGATGGGGGTTTTGGTTGTTTTCAAGATTTGGCAGTCACAAATACTGCTGCTATAAACATAGGAGCACAAGCATCACTATAGTATGATGTTTTAAGTTTCTTTGGGAAATTTTCCATTATGGGGGATAGCTGGATTGAGTGGGATTTCCAGTCCTAGTTTTTCAAGGAGTCTCTACACTGATTTCCATAATGACTGTACCAGTCTGCATTCCCACCAAAAGTGGAGAAGTGCTCCTTCTCCCCATAGCCTCTGCAATATTTGTTAATTTCTGATAGCTATTCTTTTTGGGGAGAGATGGTGCATACATGTTGTTTTAATTTGCATTTCATGGATGGCTAGTGATGTGGAATATTTCTTCATGTATTTATTAGCTTCTATATTTCATCCCCTGTGAAGTATGTGCTCATCTCAGATGCCCATTTCTGGACTGGGACTTTGAATTTTAAGGCCCTAATGTTTTTTAGTTCTTTATACATTCTAGATAGAAAATCTTTGTCTCAATACTTAATAGTTAAATTCTTTTTCAAAATTTGTGATTTGTCTTTTCACTCTGTTGGTAATTTCCTTTCACGTGCAAAAATTTCTCAGCTAGAGGAAGTCCAAGTTGATGATTTTCTTAAGAGTTACACGTGCATTTTGGTTTTTGTCCATGAACTGTTTGCCTACTCTGATGTCTTCAAATTTTCTTATACTTTCTCTTCTGGAAGATTTAGTGTTTCTGTTCTACTATTTAGATATTTAATCTATTTTGACTTTAGTGCATGGTGATAAGCCTAGGTCAATATTTAGTTTTAGTTTTAAGAATGTAGAGAGCCAATTTTTCCAGCACCATTTGTTAAACAGGCTATATTTCTTCCAGTAAACATATTTGGCTCCTTAGTCAAAGATAAGTTGGCTGAATGTGCTTGTACTTGATTCTTCATCTTGTAATCCATTCCACTGATACTCAGGTCAATTTTTTGGCAATACTATGCTGATTTTATCACAGTAGTTGTGTAGTATAATTTTAAGTCAGAAATTGTAATTGCTACTGCCTTATCTTTGTTGCGCAGAATTATATTTGCTATTCTAGGTCTTTTCTGGTTCCAAATAAATTTTAGGAGGATTTTCTCTAGGTCTCTGAAGTATGTTGATGGTATTTGCATGCAGATTGCATTTAATCTGTAGAACAATTTAGGGAGTACGACCATCTTCACAATGTTGTTTCTTCCTATCCAGCAGCAGGGGATATCTTTCCATTTTCTGAGATCATCTATGATCTCTTTTTTTCAAAGTACTGTAGTTTTCACTGAAAAGGTCTTTTACTTCTGTAGCTAGATTAATTCCTAAGTATTTCATTTTCCGAGGTGCTTTTGTGAAAGATATTATTTTTCGAATTTCTCTCTCAGTGTGTTTGTTATCTTTGTAGAGGAATGCTATTAAATTTTGGGTACTGACATTGTATCCTGCGTGTTACTGAATTTCTGTATTAATTCTAGTAGCTTCTTGGTGGAGCTGTCCGAGTTTTCCAAGTAGACTATCATGTCAGTTGCAAATAATGATAGTTTAGATTGCTCTTTGCCTATTCTTATTCCTTTTATTTTTCTGAATTGTCTAATGGCTGTAGCTAATGATTCCAGAACTATATTGAGTAAGAGTGGTGATAAGGATAATCTTGTACTCTGCCAGATCTGAGAGTAAAGTATTTTAGTTTCTCCCATTCAGAATTATGTTAACTGTCGGATTCGCATTGAACTTTGTTCAAAAGCATCATTGGACCTTTATTGAAGCAACTGAGATGATCATGTGGTTTTTGGATTTGGCTTTATTGATATAGTGTATTATACCTACAGATTTGCATATTTGAACCATCCTTGCATTACTGGGATGAATCCTACCTGGTCATGATGAATAATTTTAATGATTTGTTGTATTCTATTTGCTAGGATTTTACTGAGGATATTTCCATCTGTTCTCATGAGAGAGACTAGTCCATATTTCTCTTTTCTAGTTGCATCTTTCTCTGGAGTTGGTGTCAGTATAATATGTACCTCCAGGAATGATTTTCAGGGGCTTGCTTCCTTTACAACTTCATTGAAGAGTTTGAGGAGAATTGTTTTTATATCTTCTGTAGTTTTCTTGTCAAATTCAGTGATGGATCCATCAAGACCTGGACTTTTCTTTGTTGGTAGATTTTTTTTTATTTTTATGACATTTGATATTTCATTGGCTGTAACTGGGTTATTGAGTTCTTATATTTTCTTGATTCAGTTTTAGTAAATTGTATCTATCTAGGAATCAGTTGATTTCATCTGTATCTTCAATTCTGTGAGAATAAAGTTTCTCAAATTAGCTATTAGTGATCTTCTGACTCTCCACTGTATCTGTGGTAATTTGGACCTTTGCATTGCTTGTTGCTTGAATTTGAATTTTTTCTTACCTCTTTTTGATGAGGTTCACTAAGGGCCTATCAATTTTATTCAGTCTTTTAAAGAATGAGCTTTTTCATTCATTAATTCTTTGCATTGTTTTCTTTGTCTTAATTGAATTAATTGCTACTCTAATCTTTATAATTTCCTCCTATCTTTAGGCTTTGG
This sequence comes from Myocastor coypus, assembly GCA_004027025.1. Lineage (NCBI taxonomy): Eukaryota > Metazoa > Chordata > Mammalia > Rodentia > Myocastoridae > Myocastor > Myocastor coypus. Next base: position 38,159 of record PVJA010016728.1, read on the forward strand.
ATTGGGTTTCCTCTTCTTTTACTAGTCAATCTAGGCACAGCATTAGAGTGTTTATTTGTTTTCATAATGTATGAGTTTGCAGCTATAAATCTCCCTCTAGGAACAGCTTTTGTTGCATTGCATAAATTCTGGTAAGTTGTGTTTGAATATTAATTAAATATTAAATATTGTTTATCTTCATGTTTAACTAATGAGCTACAGTGTTGCTTAATTTCCTCGTGTTTCTGGGGTTCTTGTGGTTTATTTTGGCATTTATTTCCAGTTTCACTATACTGTGGTTAGATAATATGCATGGGATAATTTCCATTTTCTTGCACATACTTCTTTATTAATTTTGCCTCCTTGACCTATCTTTTTGGAATAAGGGGGTGTTAATGTCTCCTGTTAAGATTGTGGTATTGGATATTAGATTTTTCATGTCCCTTAAGACTTGTCTTATATATCTGGGTGCTCCCGTGTTGAGTGGATAAATATTTATGGTTGTTACCAGTTTGTGTTGAATTTTCCCTCTGCTCAGTATGTATTGAACTTCTTTGTGTCACTTGATCGATCCTTGTTTGAAGTTCAGACTATCTATAAACGGGATTGCTACATCTACTTTATTTCTGAGGTGATTGTATATGTAGTATTGCTTTCTATCTGTTGATTTTCAGCTTATGAGATTTTAATGCTTTAAATGTGTTTGGTGCATACAGCATATGGTTGGATTTTCCTTCCCAATCCACTGTGCCAGTCTATTTCTTTTAATTGGAGAACTAAGTCCATTTATATCAATGATTATAATTTAAATGCATTGGTTTATGATTGATACATTTTTTTACCTACTATTGTTTACCCCTTTGACTCCTGTGTTTAATTGGTTGCTATACAATTTTGTTACATTTCCTTTTAATAAGAAATAACAGTTACACAATTTCAAAACCTGTTAATAGAATAGCCACAAAAATCAATACAGTGCATATTGTGGTCATAAAGTAGTTGTTCAGAGTACAAAATGTAGACCCAATAACTTTTCTAAACACTTTTCATACAAATATTTCTTTTCATTGAACTACAATAAGGTAATTGTATGCATAGTTCAATAGCCCATACTAATAGTGGGTTATCAGCAAAACTGGCATTGTTGGAAGCTATTTACTCGAGCTTTTTTTACAGCTCAGCATACTTATATGCTTTTACTTTTTATGCCTCACGGTCTCCATATTTGGTGGAAATATGCAAATCTTTCCACTCTCAAACTCCTGAAGATTTTTTTAGAAAGTAGAAAAATCTTTCTACTCTCATTCATGGAGTTCAAGTCATTTTGACTCCTCTCTAAAATGTCTTTTATTAGTCTGTGTAGAATTGGCTGTGGCATCATTAAATTCTGTAGTTTTTTTCTTTGTCATGAACTTATTTCACTTCTCCCTATGCCTAAAAGCAAGTTTTGCAGGGTATACCAGTCTTGGCTGGAATTTATTTTCATCAAGGACTTGAAGCACTCTGCTCCATGCTCTTCTTGACTTTATGGCTTGTGAAGAGAAATGTGCTATTATTCTGATGGGTTTTCCTTTAAATGTGAGCTGATTATTTTCCCTAGTGGCTTTTAGCATATTATTCTGCTGGATTTCTGAGATTTTGACTATTATATGTCGGAGTATGTTTTTAGTTGGGTTGATGTTATTTGAAGTTCTATATGCTTCAGTTACTGAATGCCAGTTTGTTTTCTCATACTTGGGAAGTTTTCTGGTATCAATCTTGCCCATATTCTTTTTATATCACTTGGATTGACTCCTTTCTCATTGATGCCAATTGGTCTCTGGTTGTGCATCTGCATCATCTTGCAGATATGCGATGATTTTTTCTTGCATCCTAGTTGTTTTTAGGAGGTTCATTCTTAACTTTTCACTAACTGTGACTATGTCTTCAGGGTCTGACACTCCATCTTCACTTTTGTCCATACAGTGTTGTGATTGAGAATTTATTTTTCTATGTATGTATTTGATACTACATCATGCGATCTAGTTCTTTCTTATATTATTCATTAAAGGATTCCATCATTTTTCTATTCTCTTCTAATTTTTTTACAATGTGTTATTTAGTAGCATTTATTTATTCTTTTGTTATAGTTATCCTTTTTTTTTCTAGTTCAGAGATTATTTATGATCTGATTTCCTCTATTCCTTTCTTCAGTTGTTCCTTTAATTCAGACACTATTAATTCAGAGATTTCTTTTTTATTACAGAGGTTATTTCTAATTTTATTTTCCCTACACATTTCTGCATTTGTTTCTTTACTTTGTTTGCTCTTAATTCAGAGAATTCAGCTGGGTGATTCCCATTTTCTTCTATGCTAGTGTGTCATGCATTTGCTCTGCGTGGGCTTGGGGCATCAGATTGTATCTTGCTCCTTCTCTTAGTGATTTTGTTTATCATTGTTCCCTGACATTTGGTATAGAACTTTGGTGCACTTATGCTTTTACCACCTACAGAACTTCATGACCAGATCTACCAAGTTTCATCTTGTTCAGGTATGTCTGGTTGGATCTGGCTGCTGTGCTCAGTTTCTTCCTGCTACAGCTGGTAGAAGTGAACCTGCTGTGCTGCTGTGGCAAGATGTTCAGCTCCTGTATTAGCAGGGACGGTCTGACCCCCAGCTTCTCGGCAGGAAATTTTGCTGCAGGGTTACATAGGAGGAGTCAGGTCTGAGCCCTGAATAGGGAAGTTCCAGTCCCATGGTATTCATGCCAAGAGACTATTTCCTTTGGCCATAGAAATTATTTTCCTGCTCAGGGTTAAATGGCTTCCTACCATATATGGAATAATGTTTTCATTTTAATTTCTCACTTCTCTTACAGTAAGACCTTGGGATCTTTTCTTCTAATATTTGATAATTTATTTAAAAGATGCAATTATGGAAATGTATACTTATTATTTAATTAAAGTAGACAGAAAAAAATAGAAAAAGGGATGATGGTTATGTTTACTGAGAGAGAAAACAGTATTGTATTTTTTATAGAATCTGAGGATGATATAATCTGAAAAACAGAGGGCACCTACTCTTCTTGTTATCAGTAGGACTAGATAGCAAACATATTTTATAGATCTAAACCAATTCTCTTCCATTAAGTCAAGTCTATAATTAATTATCGGACTGTTTCTAATTGAGTAATTAATGAGTTTCAAACTATGCTCTTTATGAAAAATTTGATCTACTTCCCACTTATTACAAATTTAATTGGCACACAGTCATGACCATTAGATTAGACTTGGTTTATGGTTATTTACACTGCACAATAGCAGAGGTGAGTTACTGAAACAGAGACAGCATTACGAGAAAATCTAAAATAATTACTATCTAACAGTTCAAAAACAAGTTTGGTATTCTGAGATAATATGCAAGGCATGAACCATATGTTTTAAGTCATTGATTTATGAATCGTGTCATCTTTGCATATCAAAAATGAATCATTTTCATTCTATTATTAAAACCAACCTAAAATTTTATAAAGTGATCGAAATACAAAATATGTGCATATGATTTACTTTGGGATACTGTTGCATATCCACATCAAGTTAGTGCAACCACTTGGGACATATATTTCAGTAGGTATGTGAATTTTTTTCATTCTATTTTAGGTGGCACATTACTATTTCTTATAACTCTAGAAATAGAGGAGAAATCTCTTTTCACAGATGTAGTATATTTTATTTTCTGTCCCATTATCTAGCTCGTTATCCCCCTTATAATTGATGAGAAATGTAGGAAAAACTGTAGGAAAAATGAATAAATCATCAATTTTTCATTATTATTGAAAAGGAACCATATACGTTAATTTACATTTACAAGGTAATTATTCCTCGAATAATCTTGAAAGGCAACTTTTTTCCTTTTTTAAAAATTAAGGAAAGGTTAATAGTTCGAAATTAAATTATGGGCACAAAATCCCCATTTTCTCCATTATATCAAAAAGTATTTTATATGAATTTTGACATAAGATTACATGTGTTATGAAAATATTCTTCAAAATTACCCTCTTTTTTAGTATCTCAAAAATCAGAACTTCCTGTTCCAGCACCGACCCGAACCGCACCACTGGTAGCAGAGCCTGCGCGCCCGCCATCGGTAAGCTGCCTGCGCCCCTCTGCCCCGCCTCTGTGTTACTGCGACTAACTTCCTGTTCCAGCCCATACCCGACGCACTGCTAGTGAGACCCACACGCTGGCTGGATCAGGATCCTTGACCCGCCTTCCCCTCCCACGCTAACCCCCCTCTTTTTTTTTTTTGACCTCTCCAGCCCAAAGTTCAGCACCGAACCCATCAAACATCTCATCTGGCAACCGATCTGGTCTATGAGCCTACCAGGACTACTCAATCCCAAAGCTCCACCTCCACCTACAGACGACATCTGCCAGGCTTCACAGAAGCTAGCAGCCAGAGCTCCAACACAGAGTCAGAAACATCTGTAGAGGAACCAGCTTGGAGTCTCCAGACCAAACGCCCATAGACATAGCATAACGCCACCAAAGTGCAGAGGTCGCTTCCATACAAAATGATAACAACAAGGAGTAGGAGGCAATCTCAGGACCCGTGCCCACCCAAACCAAATAAAGAAGACACTATCATGGAAGAAAATGAGAATTATACGGATGAAACCTCTGAATTGGTAGCATCTGAGGCAGACACACAAGTGTAGAAACTTATAGAGCAACTGAGATCAGAGATAACATCTGAAGTAAAAAAAGAAATACATGAAGTGGAAAAACGGCTGGAGAAACGTATAGAGGACATCAGAGCAGAAATAATATCT
>PVJA010016729.1:0-42938 GCA_004027025.1 Myocastor coypus
TTTTTTTTGTGGGACCAGGTTTCAAACTCACAACCTTGCACTTGCCAGGCAGGCACTTGTGCCATGGAGCTATCTCCCCAGCCCCCTAAGATACTTTTTTTTTTTTTTTAATTCTCTGAATAATGCTGCTTTGGAGTCTTAATTGGGAGTGAATTAAATTAGTGTTTTGGAGATATGATCATTTTGACTAAATTGATTCTACCTATCCAGCAACAGAGGATATCTTTCCATTTCCTGGTATTCTCTTCTATTTCCTTTTATAGAGCAGTGTAGTTTTCTGTATTAATTTTTTTGTATTCTAGTGATATTTTTCCTAATTTTTTTCTCAGTGTATTCATTATTAGTGTCCAATAATGCTATCAACCTTTATGTGATGATTTCATATCCTTCGATATTACTGAATTTGGATATTAATTCTAAGAGTCCCTTGTGTACTTAGTGGAACATTTATGTACAAAATCATGTCATCTTGACTTTGTCCTTTTGCCCATGCATGGAATCATACGAAAGAAAATGAAAATGTGTTGAGCTGTGTGGAAAAAGTAGCTAAGATTATAATTTGTAAGGTGAAAGAGGACATCGCAACGCTTCCTCTTCTGCCATCACAGCACAGCCTTTCACTTATGTCTGCAGTGAAATTTCGAACACTCCTGAAATTTTGAATACAATTGATTTTACTTTCATGTCAATTACCAAAAAACCACGTGTCTTCAAAGGCAAAACTTTTCTAGTCCACCTATTTCATGCATAAATATTCAATACTGAAAGGGGGAATCATTTATTGTTGTTCATGTGTTCTAGGGAATAAATTTTTAAGGCATTTAAAAGTTCTCCTACTTTTGCCTTGTCCAGAGAGAAGAGGCAAAGACGGGAGGAGAGGTGAGAGGAAGCCCGGAGAGAGGAGGGCTAGCGATGCAAGGGAGGATAGAGAAGAGGGAGAGAAAGCGATGGGTGAAGCAGAAGATGGAAGTGGAAAAGGGGAAAGAAAATTTTCTAAATCTATAAGCTATGAAGGGATGTAACTATATCATTGCCAACAGAAAACCAAAAATAAATATTACCTTAGAAATGAGGACTAAAAGAGTATATCTGAAAGTTCTTAGACTAAATGTCTGATTTGTCCTCCCACCACTAGGAGGTTGAAGCCACTTCTAGGGAGTTGAAATCAGAATGCCCTTGTCACTATGCAATCCTTGTCGCAGTGAATTCCTGCACTGAGAATCAAGCCGCAGGCCTCACTCATACTAAGCAAGTACTCTAATCCTGACTTGCTTCCCTATACCCTGTAATTCAATATTTTTGGATCCTGTAAGCAAATGATTTTCCTGTAGTATTACAAAGACAGTGGAACACTCTTTAAAAACCCCCTGTAGAATTCGTTTAGTTGTATGCTGAACCTATCAGGGTCTAACAAATTATAATGTCAAGCACTGCTCAGATAATATTTTTCCTTGACTAGTAATGATTTTTACCTAACTGTTCTTACAAAATAAAAATGCACAAATGAGAGATTTTGGAATCCCAAAGTGAGAGATTTTGTGCTTGTGCACATGTACATTTTTATTAATTAAGTATGTATTATAATGAGAAACCATATGAAGGATGTGATATTTAAGTGTTATCTACATGTAATTTGCAGAATGACATCAATGACAGTTCCATCTCACAATATAATAGAAAACATCACCAAATACCTAGAGTAAGATCCCTGTAGAAGGCACTGAGCAAAATACTACAGACTTACAGAAAGCTGTGCCCACAGTGCTGCACTGTCTGCTCAAGAAAAAGGCTGGCAGGTGGAAGTCTCAGAGCAGCATCATGAGCTGAGCTGGGAGACAAATCCAACAACATGACAAAAATGATGCCCATCAGCATAATGAAACAGTGGTAGCTGTCACCTGCAGGGCGTCCTGTGATCTACCCAGTGTAGGTCAGTGCTGGCTGAAAACCATGTGTTTGGAAGAGCTTATCATCCTGGCAAGGATGCAGAATTCCTATGCCTTCCACATTGGTGTGAAATCAAGCTCTTCTATCTATAACCTCAAGGATCAGCATTAGTAAATATAAGGATAATATTTTCTTCTCCATTTGTTGTGAAAATTTAACTAAATGACACAAGTAGAATGAATCTCAAATATATATAATGTGAGCTTTTAAATTGAAGATATTTACTATTACTACGGGGTCTTAAATATTTACTGTAGATAATCTGGTTATCCCAGAACCAAATCCCATTTCCTGGCCATCTAGAATAAAGAGACTTTTCCAGGACTTTTGCAATACTCCTCATTGTGCTTCGCATCCACAGTATCAGTTCCACAGTATCAGTTTTTTTTTTTTTTCTACAATCTGTCTTATATAAACTCACCTTGCTAGCTGTCATGTGTAGGCAGGCAAATGGTCGCAGTTCTTTTTGTGACCATGCTCCACTCATACTCCATTAGTTGCAATTGAAGGGTTTGGTCCCTAACAAGACCCTGAAATGGACATAGAAATCTGGAAGTGTGTTTAATGCTGCTTGTTCTTTACACAAAGACCCACCTGTGGCTCCTAGGCTTGTCTAAGGGGTTCATGTCACAGTCCTACCAATCCATCATAGTTTTTGAGAGCCTAGCTGCCTCATTTCTGCCCTCTACAGCAAACAGATACACTAATACCAATAATTTAAGAGTCCTCAGAATCCAAAGCCTCTCCAATCAGTGGTGGTGTAAGCACTTTTTACACCCACAAAAGTGTGTTCAACGATTTCTTGATTGTTCCCAGTGACATTCCACAGTGTCTTCTCACACAATGGATACAAAGATCTCTCTAGTACTCATATACATGAAGCAATTTTTACTCATAACATGTGATCAATAACTAACCCCCAAAAATTCCCTGTAACTTCTTATTTACCAATAATTGGTTTGAATATCGATAGGCATTCTGCCATAAAAACAAGCCTCACTAGACAAGAAACTCCATAAATCCTACTATCAGACTCAATAGGCTTTGTGAAATGACTAGTCCTTCTCTAATAGATAAGGCTTTCATCTATCTCTTTATCAGATATCTATCGATTATCTATCTCTCTTTATCATCTATCTACCTATCTATCATCAATCAATATATCTTTTGCATATATGCATCTATTATCTATATTTCATGGCATGTTTTGGCAACCACCAAAGATTATTATTTGCAATGTGAGAAATGTCTCAATTCTATACCTAACTCCTCAAAATGCCTCCAACTTTTGAAAAGAGATCTAAATTATTTACAACCAGTCTTCTCATACCCAAGAAATTTTTTCATTACTTGTAGCCATTAATAACAACAATATGTTATAAACTCACAACAAATAATTAGCTTTACATGTATTGTATCATTTAAACTTCATAACAATTTGATAAGGTATTTATTGGTGTTGTTTCCATTTCTCAAGTGAGAAAAGTAGGAAACAAAGAAATTAAGTAAGTTTAGCAGATAACAGAATCATAACTCATGGCCACTTCTGGAGCTGTACAGCATAAGCTACCAGAATTTGAAACCTATGACCTTGCACTGAGGAAATCAATGAACTTCTCCAGTAGTGACTCCAAAATCTGTTTTATATGAAATTGTCAAGAAATCAAGTGAAACAGCAGCCTTTAAGATCTGTCTATATTCACTTCACCATTAAACATTCGCTCTCCCTAACACTTTTCTTGAGCTTCAACAAATAACAACGCAAAATATTGATTTCTGTTTTCCTTAAAAACATCCAATACCTGGGGGCTTGAGAGATAGCTCAGTAGAATAAGTGCTTGTCTGGTAAGTGCAAGGGCCTGAGGGCAACCCCCAGTTCTGACAAAAAAAAAAAAAAAAATCCACCATCCAACAGATCAACCTCTAAAATCTGTAATTCATAAATCATCCTATAACTACTGTGTTCCTTGGTATATTGGACTAAGGCAGGCTATTCTGTTCCTTTGCTTCATGAATCCATGAATTTGACAATTATGCAAGACATTTCCAGTTGAATTTGAGACTCATCTAGTTCAATAATTATCTGTAATAAAATGTTTTCCAGGTTAAAATAAAAACCACCTTTGAAAACATAAAATTTGAAAAGTCCTAGTTCTGTAGTTTTTGATAGGAAGTCTATCCTGCAATTTCTGTGTTCCTTAGGATTATTTTCTAAAAGTTTACTTTTCTAATTTGTCTTCACATGTATATGAGATGCCTTAGCATGCTTCAATTTATATATATATATATATATATATATATATATGTTCATAAATATACATACAGATATATTAAAGATGAATGCACAGAAAATAATATAATTTCATACAGGATTCGGGGTCAGGAAGTGTTAAAGTAAGAAATGCTTGATACAGATGTCAGTCTTGCTTAATATACTCATTTCTGGAGTAACAATATCTCCTCATTTTCTTGCATTCAGTGTCATTCCTCAAAATTCAGGCCTCATCAAAGCTTAGCTTATTATTGCATGCACTTTTCTAAACACTGTTTCCTTCTAAGAGAAAGGAAACAATTTCTCCACATAATTTGCTTTCCAGTTCATTAGATACTGATTGCTATCGCAAAGAAAAATGTCATCTCATTCATGCATTTCTATTTTTTATTTTTACACTAGGTTTGGATGAATTAGCAATGAAAGCACAGTAAATTAAATTTCACTCACTTCTGGTCATTTAGAATATATTTTTTTAAACATTTGAAACACACATGACATTTCTGCATGTATTTCTAAAGATTGAGGTTGTAAATTAGTATACAGAACTAAAATATCCTCACTCCCTATCAATACTTTACAAGGAAATGTTGATATAATGTCTGATACCCATGGCTTTTGGCAATTTGTTTACATATATTAGTAATGCTTCTATTTTAATCAGCATTAATATGTTATCAAAGGTGCTCTTTTCTGTGATATATATACATATATATATATGTATATATATATATATGTCTCACAACATATTGTGCATACAGAGACACCTCTCCTATAGTAAGCCATAATACTATTAGAGGACTAGGCTAAGGTAGGCTAAAATGTAGGAGGTCTCAGCTCAGAAAAACTGCTTTACAATTTGTTACAGTAAAAAGATAACACTGGTGGGCCTGGCGGGATGGCTCAGTGGTCTAAAACACCTGCTTGGGAAAGCTTGGGTGGCTTCAGGGACCGCGGTTCAATCCCTGGCACCACATGCTGTGCCAGCCCTGCCCTCAGGGCAGGCTGAGCAAGCCATAAAAATGAGTGAATAAACAAACAAAGGTTCTGACACAAGAATAAATAAATAAATAAATAAATAACACTGGTGATCAGCACAGACAAAAGGCACATAGAGTGCTGTATAGGGAAACTCAGCCAAAAAGACCCATGGACCAGGGAAATGCAGGCTCAAGAAAACCCAGACACAAGGAAGACTCAGAAATCAAGGCCGGGTGTGGTGGCTCACGCCTGTAATCCCAGCACTCGGGAGGCTGAGGCAGGAAGATCAGTGCGAGTTCAAGACCAGCCTGGGCTACAAAAGTGAGCTCAAGGCCAGCCTGAACTGCATAGCGAGACCCTGTCTCAAAAAGACAAAAAAAAAAAAAGGTTTCTCTTGAAGCAGAAAGATGGCTCAGCGGTCTGAAGTGCCTGCTTAGGAAAGCTTAGGCAACTGCAGGGACAGAGGTTCGATCTCTGGCACCACATGCTGGGCCAGCTGTACCCCCAGGGCAGGCTGAGCCGGCCATAAAAAAAAAGAAAAAAAAAAAAAAAAGAAATCAAGGTAACTCGGACACAGGGCAGCCTAAGCACAGCGCCCAATGGTCCTTTCAAGTGTAGCTTCATAGACCACATCATTTTTTCACTACAGGCACCAATTTGAAGCAATAACTAGTTAACTAAGCACTGCTGCTTGGGATTCTTATCAGAGGTCAATCACATAGACATGTAGCATCTGTATGTCCCTTATCCCCAGAAGGTCATACTGATAGTACAACTTACAGCATTAAGCAGAAGAAAAAGCCACAAGCATTCACTATAAAACATATTGTCAGCACAAGCTACACTATTTCTTATGGCTCATTACCTCGTATATTCCAAAAAAATTATTAGGTGTTGTATTCTAAGAAGTTAGAATTCAGATTACCAGATATAGCCATGCAAAACTGGTCAAACAATATAAACACTAGCTGTTCCTTTCAATGAACTAATAGAAATTAGTAGTACAATTATCTTGGCTCTCTTGTATATATGTACATATCTTTTTATTCTTTTCCTATTTTTCCCCTTCCTTTTTTTTTCTTTTTTCTCTTTCTTCTTTTCAGCTTAGTTCTTTTTTCCTGTTGAGGAATTGCCTTCCCTTTCCAACATCTATTGTACCTTCTGGCACTTATTTACTCTTTTGGCTTCTTATGCAAGTGAGACAACATGATGTTTACACATGTAAGTCTGTTTCATTTCACTTATGAGTACAGTCTCTACATGCATCCATTTGTCTACAAAAGCATTGAGTTTATCTTTCTTTATAACTGAGTAATATGTCATTGTATAAAAATAACCACATCCATTTTATCCATTCTTCGGTTAATGGGCATTTGGGTTATTTCCAATATTTAGCTATAAATTGTGTGGCTATAAACATGGGTGAACACACACCACTGTGGTATTGAGGATAATTCACAATATAATAACCATTGTTAATTTCTTATCATCTTATTTTGAAACTTTGTATCCTTTTTATTGTTTCCTACTCTGTTTATAATAAAAAGATGTATTTTCAAAAAAGAAAGAAAGGAAGGAAGGAAGGAAGGAAGAAAGAAAGAAGTTACAGGTTACCTCTCAGAGTGAGGCCAACATCTGGTCCTGATAATGTTTTGTAATGTGCAGAGTTTGAATACCTCCTCTCTTCAGTTAACACTTCCCTGCACAGCTCAGTAATAGCTCCTAAAGATATCCAGATTCTGATCCCTAGAATCTGTTAATCTTATTTTATAGTGCAACAGGATTTTTTCTGATGTAATTATATTAAGAATATAGAAATGGAAATATTAAACAGGAATTTGGACGTGAGTCCTAAATGTAATGGTCAGGATATTTCCCTGAAGGATTAGAAAACAAAAAAAGAGAGAGAAGAACTTTTTATTACAGAGGGCAAGATGAACACTGGAGCAAGAGGCAGAGCTCTTGGCTTTGGATATGAAGCAAACATACAACAAGTAACAAAAGGAATTCTCTACAAAAAGCAGAGAAAATGAATCTCCATATTGTTTCCAAAGGGAGCACTTCCAGCACCTCCATTTGAGTTCAGTGAAATTTATTTTAAACTTTTAGCCTCCCTAATTATAAATATGTCTTGCTTTAAATTACCTTGCTTGTGACAATTGTTACAACATCTATAACAAAATAATATACTTGGGACCAAAACTATGAGAACATGTTGGCATTTCAATTATTAAATTTTCTTGGAAGTCGTTCTCAGCATTAAGGGAGCGGACTGTTACAGGAAGATGTCAGTATATACATGAACACACATGCACACATTTAAAATGCAAATGATTGTTAGTATAAAACATTTCAAGAATTTGAAAGCCTAAAGACATAGCAGGCAAACTTTCCTAAACCAGATGGCTAACTAATGGATTCAGCAGTTGTCCTATAAGAATATTAAATTGAAACACCAAAAGCTATAATATTCTGAGTACTGTGACTTGAATATCAAAAATAATTGCTAGCATTGAAGTAAAAACACCCAAACTGGCATCATTTGAAAGGCAAGATAATCAAGTGACATAGAAATATCAAACAACTTTATTGCATTCTGGTCAGAATGTTTGCATTGTATAATAAACCTTAAATCTAGTTAAAATACCTTGCCTCTTGTCTGCAAAGATGATATTATCATCATAGCTTTGGATAACATGACTATTTTATTCTACATGAGTACGGGCCATGTATTTTCCATCTCTAATTCACATTTTAACCACTAAAGTACACAAAGATTTGCCCTCGAAGTATGCTGGTAAACCTTTCAAATAACTTTTTCATTAATGATACTTATTAATATTGTCATATAATTTTGTAACTTACCAATTTATTTTTTACTTATCAGCCTCATCCAGTAGAACACTCAAACAACTAGAACCACTTTCTTATACTCTACTTCTGTGGTAAAGATAAAGCAGTTGTTCTTCTTGGATCAAAACTGTCTCCCAGCCGGGCATGGTGGCACACTCTTGCAATCCCAGCACTTGGAAGGCTGAGGCAGGAGTATCTGTGCGAGCTCAAAAACAGCCTGGGCTACAAAAATCAGCTCAAGGCCAACATGAACTGCATAGCAAGACCTTGTCTCAAAAAGACAAAAAAACAAAAAACAAAAAACCTGTCTCCCATAAGGCTCATGTGTTCTGCAGTGTGGTTTTTAGGAAAGTCACAAGACTGTGAGAGTGGTGTACTTATCAATGGACTAAGGTCGAAAGATAGAATTCCAGTCCATCAGAAGACAGTATTTATTTTTTTTTAATTTTATTTATTATTTTTTTCTTGTTTCAGAACCTTTGTTTATTCACTCATTTTTATGGCCGGCTCAGCCCGCCCCAAGGGCAGGGCTGGCGCAGCATGTGGTGCCGGGGATCGAACCGCGGTCCCTGAAGCCACCCAAGCTTCCCCAAGCAGGCGCTTTAGACCACTGAGCCATCCCGCCGGGCCTAGACAGTATTTAAATAAATATTCAGACCTTCATTATTTACAAGCTAAAACAAGGAAGTCCTAGAAAATTAACACTTCCCTCACGATCCCTCAAGAGGACTTTTTAATCCTAGAACTGGAACTACAGTTATTATTTCTGTCTGTAGGTTTCACATCAATGGCTTGAACAATCACACATCAAAGATGTTTGAAAACAAATTGCATCTGTACTAAATATGGACGTATTTTTTCTTGTTTTCCCTAAATAATGCCACATAATAACTATTTTTATTTTGATATTATACAAGTAATAACAACAAATATATTTAAGAAGCACTCCTTTTTTAGTTGTATTCATTTAGAAGCATTCAGAAGAAAATAGTCACAACTTCTTTTCTGCAATTATAGTGATATTCAGTTAACATAACCCTGATTATTTCGTATAAGATGCTGCAGAAACAAATGAAGATGAAGAACTACCAACCCCACATATAACTAATTTGTGCTGTGCACCAAGAGAGAATAACATTAGTTGATGAACTGTGTTCCATAATCTTAAAAGAATGGCCTATTACTTAGAGTACAACATATTCTTACTTTTAAAAAAGAAACACATAAAACCTTGAAACTTTCTTTTCATTAAAAACTATAAACTAGCAGAATAAATGAAACAAATTATCATATATATTGAAATGTTTCTGACACATGAATAGCTAATTTGGGAAATTACTTGAACTTCTCCCTACTTATTTATCAATCATATATGTCATATGATAGTTATCTACATACATATATATATACATATATGTATGTATATATATATGTATATATGTACTTTAGTTTCTCATACTACTATTTCTCAGGTACAATGGTGTCACTGTCATTTCAATTTGTATTTCTCTAATGGACAGTAATGTTGTACATTTTTCACATATTGTTGATCATTTGTACTTATGCTGTATCTCTGAATAAATAAATAAGCCAGTTGGGCTGGGAAGGTAGCTCAGTGGTCTAAGTTCCTGGCTGAGCAAAGACCCAAGTTCAATCTGCAGTACTACATGCCATGCCAGCCACCAAAGCCAGGCATGGTAGCACATGCCTGTAATCCCAGAGCTGGGCAGGGTAAGGCAGAAGGGTCATCATTCGTACGTGCTACATAGTGATACCTTGAAGCAAATGAATAAATAAATAAAAGTTTAAGTTTTTTTTAAAAAAAATAGGTTAAGTAGGTAGTTCAGTGCAATGCTACAGTGACTGGGCTCAATCACTAGAACTTCCCTACCAAAAAAGCAAAAAGTATAAGAGATTTCATGAGCTGGGCTGGGCCATGGAACAGACATTCTCATGTTCTCTTGACCAGAATTCAATTTGCTGGCACAGTTTATATGTTGTGTTCTCAGCAGTGGAATACAGACATGGAGATCATTCCTTCTCTCTGACACAAATTCCTCTTAAAATATGGTTAAGACAAAGAAGAAAATGTACCCTTATTTATTCACATGTATTCCTTTAGCTGCCCTCATGCAGTTTACCTTTTTTGCCTTCTAAGAAAGCCCTGTTTTAAACAAGAACTCAGAGAACTCTACAGATGAAAGGAAAAGAATTCCAGACTCACACACTAATTCATGAAAAACAAATTTGAGCCAGCCAAAATAGCTCAGTGGATTAAAGCACCTGCAAGCAGTTGCAGGGACTGGGGTGGGGGGGTCCATCTGTAGGCCTCCTGTGCTGGTCCCACCCCCGAGGCCTGCTGAGACAGTAACTGAGACTGGGTGTGATGGTGAATCCCTGTAATCTCAGCTCTTGGGAGGCTGTAAACAGGTGATCTCTACAAGTGTGATCTAATAGTCAGACCCTGAACACCCTGTAGACCCCCCCCAAAAAAGTGGCTGTAACTGATTTCTGATCTCCTAATCAACAATCTAGGGGCCTGGTAGGATGGTTCAGTGGTCTAAAGCGCCTGCTTAGGAACACTTGGGTGACTTCAGGGACCATGGTTCGATCCCCATCTCCACATGTTGGGCCAGCCCTACCCACAGGGCAGGCTAAGCCAACCGTAACATCAGTAAATAAATAAAATAAAAGGAAGCAAGCATACATGCAATTGCAGATAATGTAAGATTTGCTTCTGCATGTGTGCTATGGGCACATTTCTAGACAAGAAAGGTCTGTGTGGAGCAAAGGCCTAGGGAGGGCTTACCCAGTGCAGACTACTATATGAACACGGACAGAGAAAGGGCTCTGTAGAGGTGATACTCAGAGCCAGATAGACACATGAGCAAAATTCAGCTCAAAACATAGCCAGGAGCTAGGGATGGCCAAAGAGAACTGATGCTGGAGATGGCAGGAGTGGGTGAAAAAGCCACGTGACCACACAGTGAGGAGCTCTGAAGCCAAAGACCACTGGAGAGCCACCACGGGGATGTGCAGCAGCTGGAACATGCTTATCCACATGTTTAGGAAACTTTGTTGATACAGTGCTGTGACTGTCTGTTAAATATCCTGCAGAAAGGACAAAGAAACCTTTACAGAAGCCCGGGAATAGAGAACATGGTCTGAATCATAGCAGTGCAAGGAAGCCTTTCTGAAGGAAGAGTCAGGGAGAAGAGGATAGAGCTGACCACAGAACCCTACACTAATGAAGCGGCATACTAGGTTCTTAAGGACAAATACCAGAACCAGTAATTTAGGCTGATTCCCAATGTGGTGCCCTGTGTCGAACAAATCCATGTATTTGTGTCCTGTTTACATTTTTATTGTGAGAGGAAATTATATAACCACTTAACTAAAACCCTGTGCTCTCCCCTCAAACAATAATTTTTAGCAAGGACATTAAGTAAAGCCACAAGTCTATTAAGAAATGCAAGATTATACACATTATCTCTTACAGGCAGGCAGTGATGTTTGCAATACTCTGAGGAGATATCTTCTCTAAAGAAACAGATGTTCTTGGTTGACAATAGAAGTGTAAACAGCATCTCCGGAATTTTCTCAACATTTGCCCTATTTATTTATATACAGCCTTTGCTTAAAAAAGTAAATTAGACAAGCTCATAGAGATAAAGTAAAGCACAATGAAATAAAAATGGATGATGGAATGAGGGCAAAAGAATAGTAAATGTAGAAAAGAATAAATGAATCTATGGGTTATGTTGGTACTTTTTAAGATGTGATAAAGTCTACTAACTAGGAATGAATCTACAATTTAGTTCTACACTTTTTTTTTTTTTTTTTTTGCCTTTTTGAGACAGGGTCGCGCTATGCAGTTCAGGCTGGCCTTGAGCTCACTTTTGTAGCCCAGGCTGGTCTCGAACTCACACCAATCCTCTGCCTCAGCCTCCCAAGTGCTGGGATTACAGGCATGCGCCACCACGCCCAGCCAAGAGTTCTGCACTTTCTATCCAAAGCATCATCATTTACGTAACATGCAGGGTTCACAAAGAAGATTATCTACTGAATAGAAAAAAAGCAATTAATTCCTGGATCGGGGAGCCCCAAAATATTTTCCCCTGAGGGCTCTCTAAGACAAGACAGGTCCTAGATTCTATGCACAAGGCTCTCTCCAACCTCATAAGCTCCTAGATAAGCTTTGGAGAGATGACTGGATCATGGCAGTGGGCTACAACCTGCAGGTCAATCCGCTAGTGACTTTACAGCTGAATCTGATGGCAGAGAAGCGCAGTCAGAGAGGGTGGGTCACCGCGGGTGTGGCCCGGAAGCCTGTAGCTCCCTCCCTCCTCTCTTGCTCCCTCTCTCTACTTCCTGCAGTCAGGCCATGGGCTGTCACTGTCCCTCCACTGTGATGCCACTCTGTCATCCTCCCCTGCCTGGGATCCAGCAGACCACAGGATGGAGCCTACCTAGACTGTGAGCTGGATGTTGGGGATTGTGTCTCAGACAGGAGAAAAGAACTAAGACAAGGTGAAAGTTAATATCCCATACTGAGCAGAACTCGTCCACTTTCAAATGGCAGAAAGCCCAGTTCATACTAGCTTAAGTAGAAAAGGGAATCCATCAACCACAGTAACTAAAAATGTGAACCTAAAAAGCTAAAAGTTAAGTTGCTGACCAATGATGCGAGGCCCTGTCCAT
Organism: Myocastor coypus; assembly: GCA_004027025.1. Lineage (NCBI taxonomy): Eukaryota > Metazoa > Chordata > Mammalia > Rodentia > Myocastoridae > Myocastor > Myocastor coypus. The sequence continues at coordinate 12,755 of PVJA010016729.1, forward strand.
CTGGGCAAACTGGCCATCTTGTCAGGGCTCCGAGCTTCACATTTCCTGTTTTCCTCCATGTGGCTTTGTTTTCAAGGAGGCTTTTCCCATTTAGAAGCCCACAGAGCCACAATAGTCCCAAATATGTATCCTGCCACTTTACTGACTCTGTTGCTCATGAAATTCTAAATCTGGTTCTGGTTGTCCTGGCCCTCGCACAAGCCCACCTTTGGACCAATCATATTGTTACAGCGAGGTCTGTGTCTCCTCAGTATGCATAAGATTAATCGGTGTACTCAAATTTCATGGACCTAGAGTTAAGAAACAAAACAAAACAAAACAAAACAAAACAAAACAAAACACATAGGTGATTCCAGCCAAACAAGGTCGTGTTCATATTCCCTACACATGCCAGCTAAACAAATATTTTTTTCTAAGAAAACTTGTTTTTTATACACTACTCCTCGCAAAGTTAATGTCCTCACAGCAAAATTCTAAAATCATATGAAAGAAATAAAATGTCATCCAGGTATATAATTCTCTTCTGCTATGTTTTAGTTGGGTTCCATGTGTCAAGTTTCCAGGATGAACTAGAATTCACTCAGATGCTTTAAAGCACAGATTTTAAGAATGAAGCGACTTATGAAAATGTGGGAAGAAATGAGGGCACATGTAGGAGGTGTACAGGCTCCCAGAACCCAGCAGCATTAGCAAGCTCTTGGAACAGACCTACAAGGGGCAGGATTTGGCCCATGATGCTGAGCAGGAGGAGCCACCCAGATGGAGCTGTAGAAGAGGCTTCCCTAAAGCCAGGATAAGGTGAAGAAAACAATTTTGATGTCTCTCTGCTCTTGTCCTATTTTCTTGTCAGTTCCTGTTGTAGTTTGAATGTTGAATGTCTCTCCAGGCCATTGTCTTAAAACCTTGTCTCCAGTGTGTAGCACTGGAAGTGGTGAAGCCTCTAAGCAGAAAGAAAGCCCTGGGATGAGAGCCCTAAGTCACGCAGTGTGCAGCCTTATGAGGATAGCGCAGTGCACCATCACAGGCCCTGAGTCACAGGGCCAGTCGATCACGCACTAGAATGGCCAAGCTCCTACCCTTGTCTCTCTCTGAAGCAGTTATTGCAAATATCTCTTACAGTGATAAGAAGCTGGAAAACTGCCCAAGGAGTTGCCAGGCCTAATAAGCAATGCAGCCGAGAGCGATCAGCTCCTCAGGGCACAGTAAGGAGAAATGAGAATGAATCTGTAAGAACAAAAAGAAGGGGAGAGAAACACCTACATAGCAAAGCTTTTGATACAAGTCAGGAATAACCAGCAAATGCCTCACTTCTCAGACCAATCTACACACCTTACCTTTCTCACTAGCCTTGACTGATACAAGAATAAGGACACCAGATGTCAGCAAGCAAAAAAAAAGCCTCACTGATTTTCAGTCTTGAAGATGAGGTCTTCAGGGGGACAGGAGCTCAGTCATATATAGCACTCACCAGGAGAGAAATCTCTGCAATGGCACTGGAGAATTTGTTCCTCAGAATCGGGGGTCAGAGTACTCAGTGATCCACTATCACCAAGAGAGAAGAAAGTCTGGATAATGCTCCAGCTGGCAGCCCCTCTTATCATCATTCAGATGGTGTTGGTTTTATGCACTTGCAGGATGCAGGCGTTCTGAGGATAAGAATGCTTCCACCTAGATTTTAGAAGACGTGGGAGGCCAGGCAGTGTGGCCCTGAGAGGACAGTATGTAAAGCTGTGAGGGAGAAGCCTATTCTGTGGAAACCCCAGAAGTTTCAAAAAGCCAGGAATGTAGATCATTTTAAGGAAACTGCAAGGAAGGAGCAAGCAGGCCTAAGAGAGAAACTATGGGAGCTACCACCATGAGTGCTATAGGGGCAGAGCCACATGGAGCTCTCAACTTGCCACGGATTGCTTTAGGGGTTCCATAAAGATTTCCAGGATTTAATGTTTGCCCTGCTGGATTTTGGACTTTTGTCGGTCCCAATGTTTGGTATCCTGCTATGTGTACCTTTTGGAATATTAATGTTTGTTTTGTGCCCCTGAATGTTGGAAGTGTTTAACTTTTCACGTGGACAGAGGCTCACAGCTAAGAGTTTGCCTTAGATCTGGGGGAGATTTGAGACTTGGACTTTTCAGCAATGATGAAACGGTTGGAACTTTGCCAACTCTTAGAAATGGATTAAGATGCCTTTCACATAAAGAGTTGGGCATGAGTCTTTGGGAGTCCATGGGCAGAATGTTATGACTTGTGTGCTTTTGTCTCACCAAAGCTTCATTCAACCATGGGGCAGGAACTTCTAGATTTTGAGATTAATCCATGATCCAAAGCTGGGATTGTGGATCTTTGTACTGCTGTGATTATGGGTGTGAGTACTACTCTCAGCCTGGGACAGATAGCCTGAATGCAGTTTAAGGGAGACAAACTTCCTCTTTGTCGGCATTGTTGCTGCTACTCCTTCCATTTGCGGTCTTGCTGTTTACCGCCACCATGAAAGGCTGCTCTCTGCCACGTGCCAGTCTGCCTTGTAGCTAGCAGTGTATGAACCAAAACTGCACTAACTGTGAACTAAATAAAACTTTCCTTCCTTCCTTCATTTTGCATGTCAGATATTTGTCCCAGATATGAGAGAAGAGTAACTGAGACATTCTCCCTCAGCGAGCTGGCCAGGTTGAAATCCGACTCCCGCCTATCTGCACAGATGGCACTGAGCCAGTGACAGGGAGATCACTGGGTCCATGGCCTCATGAACATAACACTCTAACACATATTAAGCTAGGTCTCCAACCTATTGGAAAGTGGCAGCCAGTGCATAAGTGTGGGTTCGGAACAGCCAGAGATTCCTTGGGACAATTCGAAATCAATTCTGTTCACCATATTGAATCCAGGAATATCCTATCAGCATCACACCTACCCATCCCTGGGATTATGTACTTTCTATTCCAATGAATTTCACATCCATGAATGTTTTCCAACAAAATGAGACCCACTGGAAAGTCTAGAAGAAAACTGTCAGTGATGACCTTGCTGGATAATTCAGAGTAGAGAATAACTTAGTTTAGCCCTTCTTCACTATACTGTTATTCTGTGTTCTCTGTAAAACCATAGCATCACATTTCAAATGAGCCCCGTCAGTGTATTGAAATCAAACATGGACCAACATGTCCTCTTATTTCTCATGCCACACAGAAAAACACCACATGCAACTCCTCTAGCAGGCTGTACACCGTGAAATTTTGAATAGAAAACTGGTGATTTGTGGACACCATTCAGTTCTTACCCAACTCCTTGATGTCAGCAAAGAAGACTCCTGGAAGACTGAACATCTCTGTATGTGCAGCCCCTAGTCTAATCACTGCCCTTTCTTCTTCCTTCCTAAAGCCCCACCTATTGCATCTCCTTCCCTAGTCAGCATCTTTTCAGGTGCTCAAAGCTTGGCTTTTATTCAGTGTATCTGCTCATGGTGGTCTATCTTAGTGTCGCATAATTTCAGCTGTGAGAGAAATAAATAATACTTAATTCTGAACTGTAACATACATTACGTTGACCCCATTTAGCCAGTGGTCATTTTGAATGTGACTAAAGCAAACAAAGAACTAGCCTTTATATTGTACTTCATTTTAGTCAAATTTAAATCTCTATCACTATTACTTAGAGGTTACTATATTGGGTAGCACAGGGCTAGTGTGGTATTCAAAATCTAAGAATTGATACATTTTTATTATACCTTTGGATTACTTTTGCTTTCCTTCAGATGTGCCTAGAAAACAACATTGGAATGAACTGGTTAGTAGATACATGGAGGGTATTAGGCAATATTTTAAAACTATCATTTTGTCACATTTCTACCTCTTTGTCCTGGCAAATAAAAGTGACTTCTAGCAAGGTATGGTGGTGCACGCCTGTAAAACCACTACTTGGAAAGTTGAGGCAGGATGATCAGTGTAAGTTCAAGATCAGCCTGGGCCACAAAATTGAGCTCAAGGCCAGCCTGAACTGCATAGTGAGACCCCATCTCAAAAAGACCAAAAAAAAAAAAAAAAGTGACTTCTAATCTAGGATACAGTTACTGTTTGTCTTGAGCTAGTCAATGATGCTTTGATAACTTTCTATCCTGGGTAACATTCTTGCCTTTCCCATGTGCCACTACTTGGTTCTTCCAAGAAGACCTTTCATGGGAGAAATAAAGGATTCATCATAAGAGGCAGTTATCTTGGTTACTTTTGTTATTACTGAGGTGAAATACTCAATGCCCAAAACGAAGAGAGGAGAAGCTTATTTAGCTCACAGTTTGCTGCATTTTCAGTCCATAATAAGCTGACTCTAAGAAAGTGTTACAGAAGGGCAACCATTCAAAGTAGCAGAAGATACCGAAAGCAACAACAGCAAGGAGAAAAACAAACCTCTTCTCCCTTATATTGTATGCAGGCTACCTGCCCTAGGGCAGGTGTAGCATTCACACCCAATCCCAGCACTAGACAATGAACCACCTCTCTAAAGCCTGCTCCTTGAGCTCACAAGGCTTTGGGAGGACATCCAGACAAGAACCATAATGGCAGGAAAGAAAAAAGTAAACATCACTTTCATGCCTACACAGTATTTTTTCTATATATGTTCTAATAGGAAAAGCATTATTCAGCTTTTTGTCACTGTGAAGAAATATCTAAAAAATCACCTCAGAGGAGTAAAGGTTCATTTTGGCTCATGGTTTCAGAGATTGTAGTCCATTGTTAGCTTCCTTTATTGCTTTTAAACCTATACAGGAAGGGGGAAACATCATGATAAAAGGGCACAAGAGAAGAAAGCTGCTTATCTCATAGTATCCAAAAAGTAGAGAAAAAGGAAAAGAGCCAGAAAGGGGGGCACCCAGAGCCAGATGTACACCCTAAAGCCAAGACCATGTTATCCGCTGTTCTCAAGTAAGCCCCACCTCTTGTTACTATCAGCTGTAACACCAACAAGTAAAGATCCCATTAGAATACAGCCTACTGATGAGCCAATCATTTCTCAAAAGCCCACCAAGAATTTCACTAGTATGAGCCTTTGGGAGAGGTGATCATAGATAACCACTATATAACAGAAGGTATTTGAACCTCATATAAATTACTCAAGGGTCAACCACATGGATCAGTGTATTAAAGTGTCTGCTTAGGAAGATGCAAGGATTGGGATTTGATCCCCAGCTTGCTGTGTCACCCCCCCCACACACACACACACACACTGGGGCATACTGAGATAGCAATTGAGACTGGGCATGGTGGTGTGCACCTGTAATCCCAGTGCTTGGGAGGCTGAAAACAGTAGGATCACTACAAATCTGATATGTGTAGTGAGAACACATAGATCCTGTCCTAAATACATAGTAATACTAACAATAATAAAATTAAAATAATAAATTAGTTGACTCTAAGTGGCCCACCTTCGCTGTCTAATCTGAGCCCTGTGGAGATGTGTCTAGAGAGCAGGCGCTCTCCCCTAGGAATGGACTCACAGAGTAACCAGACTCATCTTCAAAGCTGATGACCAGGTATCCTGGAGAATGGTGGTGAAGAACTAATGGACCCAAAGCGGCCACCTGAACCTGTAGAGAGCTAGGGAACAGGAGCAAAAGATGACTCAGTAGTGACCATCAGTGACTACTGGCTGAGGACAACGTGGGTTAGGTGGCTGCCCGTGTGCATAAATAGCGGCTAATCCCTCCTTTCCTCTTGGTTTCTCCCCACCATTTACATCTCCAGATGTACAATGGAATCAGGGAAAGCAGGAGAGAAGTCCAAGTAGGTTGAAATTACATTTTTACAAACTCCAAAAGATCAACACATAAAGTTAAAATTTAGTTTCAGCCATAGAAAAATAGATTTACATTTATTCCTTACCTGTTTGTGAACTGTTACATTATTATGAGACTATTACCATCATACATGTATATAGTTTTTCATTTTATTACCCCAAATATATCCACTGGGAGTATACTATAAAACTTTAGGAAAGATTTATATATGACTCTCTTTATGGAGAGCTAATATGTTAAATTAATACGTTGAGTCCAAGATCTAGGCCTAGATTTCTAGTAATCTCCCATAAAGAAAGGCAAATTAATTTCAAACTAGACGCCTACAATGAGCAAAGATTTAGAACTGTACTCGTGAGAAGATGGAATGAAGTAAAATATATGTAACATAAAACACCATTGCAATGAGTTTAGGGATACAATACAGTAGAACTAAATACATTCATAATGTTGAATAACTGGCACCATCATCTATCCCCAAAACTTTCTCACTTTTCCAAGCTGAAAATCTATAGTCCTTAAGCAGCAATCTAATTTCTCCCTCTCCAAAACCCTAGATAACCATTGTTCTAGTTTGTAGTTCCATGAATTTGACCCCGTTTGATATTTCACATGAATAAAATTATATGGAACTTGTTCTATGTGTGTACATGCAGCAATTGAGACCAAAGCCTTCAGACTGAGCAATATTCCTAGGTCACTTTTTTTTATTTTACATTTTATGTAAAAAGTGACGCAGTCTCACTAAGTCACTAAATAGCCCACGTTGGGATTGAAGTGTGGTCTTCCCACTTCAGCTTCCCACAGTGCTGGAATTACATGCAGGTGCCATCACACTCAGCTGGCATTTGTTTTATAAAATCTGGTTTGTTCACTTAGCAAAATTAGTATGAGGCACATCATGTAGCTTACTGTACGTTCAAAATCATTCCCCTTTCCAGGCTGAATAATATTTCATTGTGTGCCATTCACCTTGTGTTTATCCATTTGTCTGTTGATGGACATTGGGAGTCTTTCCATCTTTTGATTATTGTAAGACTGCTATGACAGAGACAGGGGTACAAATACCTATTCAATGTCCTGCTTCCCATTTTTTGTACACAACTAACAATAAAATGTTAATTCCCTAGTAATTTAATGCTTAATTTTCGAAGAAACACCTTACCGTTTTCCATGGCGATTATACCATTTTATTTAGTTTTTTATAATTTTATTACTTTTAATAAGAAATAACAATGAGACAGTTTCAAAACACATTAGTAGGACAGCCACAATAATTAATACAACACATATTGTTGTCTTCATGGTATTTGTTTAGAGAACAAGATGCAGACATGATAACTTTTCTAGATACTCTTGGTACACATATTTTTTTCTCATTGAGCTAAAAGAAAGTAGTTGCATGCGTAGTCCAGTAGTCCACAATAGTAGGGATTATCAGCAGAACTGGCAATGTCAGAAGCTGTTGATTTGAGCCTTTTACAGCTCAGCATACTAATCTGGTTTTACTTTTTATGCCTCATGGTTAAACTTTTCTGCTGATGGTTAAGACCAAGTTAAAGCAACACCTATATAACAAAACATGTAATTTTTGTATCTGACAAGGTCAGTTAAAATCACTCAGGATTTACCTTGAAACCATGTACAACATTTTATAGAATCTTTGTCACTGTCAGCCATTTGGATGAGTCACAGCCATTGCTTGACCAGTTTATTCTCTGTGAAAACCTGAGAGAATGTTTTCTAAGTGACTATTTTACACTTCATCAGAAATGCATAAGGTTCCAATTTCCACACTCTTTTACAAACAAATATTTCTCCTTTAAAAATCAAGTTTGACTGAGCTTTGACCTATTTGACTAAAAACACATTCTATGCTACTGTTGTTTAGTGTTGTTGCTGTGGTTGCCTTTTTTACGTGTTCAGCACGTTGCTCACAACATCCATCATTTTTTTTATGATCCCTCTACTTTTACTACTGTGATGAAACTGATCAGAAAAAAATTCAATAAAATACTGACATTGGTCATTAGCATCCCACAGTAGTCCACCTACCAGTAAATTGGGTCCTTTCTGCCTCCGACCTCTCTCCAGAACAGTCACCACGCCATTCCCACTCCTCACACTGGAGGAACTTAGCAGGAATCAGCAGCCTAACAGGTCCTCTCCAAATTATATGCATATAGTACCCATTTGTATTTGACATCTTAACCATTTCATGCAACTTAAAGGCTAGAAATATCAAGGACTCCACTGGGACCCTTGGGTATTGCACAGTCAGTGTAGATAAAGACTTAAACAAGAAGTCAAACCACATCTATTCTAATCAGATACAACAACGAACAAGTTACAAAACTCAGCCATTTAATCATTTAGAAACTTAGTTTTCCCATTTGTGAAGGACTAGATAAACTTTCAATGTAAAAACTAAATGATTCCAATTTCATCTGTATAAATGTGTGCACATATATGTGAAAAAGTAATCTGCTTTGGTAATATTCTGTGCTATTTCTAAAATTAGTCCCATCAGATACCTTATAAATTCATAATGGTACAATTTGGTGTTAATGTAGAAATAAACAAGCAGAATAGGAAGCCCAGAAATAAACCCAAAAACCACAAACTAGAGGCTGGACATTGTTTAATCACTCAACACGAAACAGACACATGCTTTCTGCATTATCATTACTGAATTTATCACTTAATCCCTGCAACATGATAATTGATGTAATAGGACGACTTACTGAGAAAGTAACAGGTGTCTTGTTGTTTATTTCCCTCCTTGCTTTACACTTCTTGAAATAGAATCAAAAGCTTTTTTGTTTTCTTCTCCCCACCAAGAGAGTTGGAAGAGACTATAATACTAAATTCTAGCCAGAGGTTTTCACAGTGACCTATACTATAAATCTGGTTTCCAAATGTGAAATTTTTAGTGTATTTTTTCTGTGTAAACTAGCTGTTACCAGCATTTAGAGTTAGGGGTATTTAACCTTTTAAGTATTAAATTATCTTTAAAAATCAGAAGATTGGGCAATACAGAGTATTTGTTCCCAAATAAGACCAACAAGTTTTGAGCAGCACCACCCTGGAGCCTGTGCGGGTTGGTTCTACAGATCAATGGATGCTTCACTCTGTCCTGCATGTCACCTCTTAGCTGGCCCACAAGGACATTCAGCTTGGCTTTCTGAAGTTTAACTTATCAGCTTTTGTGGCATTATCTGAGAAGAGCATCCATGTTGGTCTTCTAGCTGCAGTTACCATGCAAATATTTGTCCAAGATTAATATGTGGGGCTATGAAAGTCCACCCTGTGGCAACATCAATTCATGGGCAATTGAAGCTTGCTGCTTCCACCTAGACCCAGGTGGTGAGCGTCAGAGGACTCAACAGAAGCCTGAAGATTATTCAAGCCTCTGTAACATTTAAAGACTGGCCACATCTCTGGCCTCCACAGACTTGCTAGTGAAAGAATCACATTAGCCTCAGCAAGCAGGATATTGAACCAAACTGATCTCCGTGAAAACACAGGAAGCATTCCAGGCCTCATTATGAGATAAAAATGGCAAAGTCTCTCTCTTCATACTGTTTCAAAGTTTGGACTTTTTGGCTTTCTAGGAGAAAGCCATAAACAGCACCCATAAACAGCACATTCTGAACTTCCGACCCAGCTGAGTGGAAGCAAGGAGGTGTTCAGGAGCCTCTGTTTCCATGAGCCTTCCTGGATGTTGTGCTCCACAGACTTCTCTGAGGATACCATTCCTACTTGCTTCTCACTAAAGCCCCAATATTCCATGCTTCTAAGTACTTTTGCATGCCAATGTGCCCATGCATGGAGAAAATAAATGAAGGATATGAAACTTTGAGCACAGAAGCCTGTGGTTGGCAGGTAAATCAACAGACTTGAAACTGTCTTACTGGGGCATGCATCCAATGAAGGAATGCTAATTTTACAATGTGTTTGTGTTGTCAAGGGACAGGGTCTGAGGAGCATCCCAAAACAGAGATGGAGAACCTAAACCCACCTGTATTTGGAGTAAGTTTCAGCTTCACTGATCTTCACCACAGAAAAACAATTTTCATGATATGTCAAGAAGAGATATAAAGGGATCTATTACACAAAAATGTAAAATACACTCTCAAAGAAAGGGAAACAGCTAGTTTAGTGCTGAGAATATTTATATGTATTAGGTGGTACAAATCTGTGGAATCTGGAAATCTGTGGGATGTTCTGTCTTGATTTTCACCTGCAGGAAAAAGGAGGACACAACCACAGAAAGATAATGGCCAGTGTTATAGGTGAAAGGCATGAGCCTCCATTTCAAGGTGGATTTTGTTCGGGGATTTTTTGATGGATGATCTAAGATATTTCCCTAAAAAATACTCTTTGAACTCTCTCCATCTGCTCCTTTATTTTAAGATGGAGTTTCTGCCCTTTATTTTATCTATGAAGCTCATTTATAGATTTGAAGTATTTTTAAGAGTTTTTGGACATATGGATGTAGAAGAAAAGAAACATAAATAAACCTAGAAAATAGTATAACCTTAGGTAACATAGGACACTTTTGCTTCATAAAGTTGCAGTCTTTTAAGGGTACAATTTCTTTAGCTATGATTTTTTCTCCTTTTGCTTACCTTTATTTCTTTTATCCAGCCTCAGTGTCATCAAAAACTAGTAACATTGGGCCTGGCGGGATGGCTCAGTGGTCTAAAGTGCCTGCTTGGGAAAGCTTGGGCGGCTTCAGGGACCACGGTTCAATCTCCGGCACCACATGCTGCGCCAGCCCTGCCCTTGGGGTGGGCTGAGCCGGCCATAAAAATAAATAAACTAACAAAAGTTCTGAAACAAGAAAAATAAATAAATAAATAAAAACTAGTAACTTTTTTTGAGTTCTGGAATGGGTGTGCTTCATAAACAATATGATAATATTTGCCAGTGTCTGCTGCAAGCATAGTGAGGAGTTTCTCTTCCTGATGCTGGGTTCAGAGATTAGGAAATGGAAAACTGGCTGCAGAAGTGAGCATGACCTGCCAAACACAAAATTCCAGAATACATGAGCAGAACATTCCCCAATGCTCAGCACTCAGAGGGCCAGGAAGATAGCTCAGTGGCATAAGTGCCTACCTGGCAAGAAAAAGGTCCTGAGTTCAATCTCTGGCACCATAAATAAATAAATAAGCCTAGCACTTAGAGCCAATCAGAGTACTGCCTTAATTCTTCTTGTGAGAGTTTAAGTAGGCTTTTAATAGGACAGCCTAGATATGACATCAGCCTGGGCTGTGAGAGATGGAAAAGATGTCACCATTTTCCCCATGGTCACTGTACTGTCTATCTTATAGATCCTTTCTCACCCTATACAGTGTGCTTTTTTCTCACTTTTAGTTGACCTAATCTCACTCTGCAGAGAATGTCTAATTTTTCTTCATACCTGTAATAAATGTAAAATCTTGCTATCTTTTGCACATGTCTTGAACAATTCTATATTCAGGCCTGAAAGTATCTAGAAGCCACCTTTAGCAGGCGACTCAAGGATCTCAGACTCAGTAACAATGGCACCTTAACTTCTTTTAGGGATGCTACCTTTGCTACATGGATGCACCCTCTTAATACTGACAAAGCTGTTTCATGAAAGCTCATATAAGCAAAATGCATATCTCTCACAGCATTCAAGATGGTAGCCTGAGTATGAGCAGAACACGACAGCGCTGCACAATGGCTGCTTCTATGTTCTTTTGCTTTGTTTTGCCATCTTTAAGGTATTACCCTTGTTCACACGGTGATGGATGACTTTCTGTAATCTGCATGTGCAGCCATAAAAGAGAACCAATGAGGAAAAGAGAATAAAGTAAATTTCCTTTTACAGATAAAATCTAGAAGCTGAAAAGGCCATTTTTACTTATTATGATCTCAGTGGCCAGACTTGAGATGCATCCTTTTGTGTGAAGATAATGTAGTCATTATCGATACTTGAATAAATAAAGGAGAAGAACAGCAAACAATGGGGAGATAGTAACAATCTCTGTCACAAAGAATGAACTCCTGCGGCCAGTCTCCACTATGAATGTTAATGTTCCATTCTTCTTTTCTCAAGGCCAAGACAGCCTGGTATTAAGCATACCACTAAACACACATAGTTGAATTTCTCCCTCAGAGCATGACTCTCAAGTGAGTAAGGCAATAGTGGAAAATCATCAGAAGTCCTATGCTTCAGCGGTGGATGTTCTCATCAGGGTTCCTCTGGGGCAACGTGGTTGTGCTTTCCCTTGCAGATGTAGGGATGTGGTAGCGGGCTTCAAACACTCCTGTGGATTCTGTATCTCTACCCTATCCAATTCAAACCATACTGGGTATCTTTTCAATAAATTCTCATTTATTTGAGTTGACCATATTCCATGTCTATTGACCTCCAGAGAGGAAACTACTATAGCCTCAGTCTAGGCAAATGAAAAGAAACTTAAAGTGAAAATTTCTGTCAGCTGTGGCATATACCCTTCATCCCATGCCATAGTAGAGCTAGAGAGTCCTGGGATCATCACTCCCTATTTTTAAAGATGTTCAGCCCACTGTATCGTTTATAATTTTTACCATGTGTCTTACCAGTATTACTATTTTGCTGCATAACAAATAACTTCAAATTGTCCTATTTAAGACAACAAACCCTCATGACCTCAGTTTCTGTGAGCACAGGCTATTCACAGCATGGCGGCTGTCTTCTCTCAAGAGAGCAACAGAGACACCACCCAAGGTACAATTCACAATCTTTTATAACCTAATTATGCAAAAGACATTCCCTTGTTTCTGCTATACTCTATTTGTTAGAAGGAAGTCAGTGAATCTAGCCACATATAGAGAGCTGCACAGAACATGGACAGAAGGCGGAGATCTTAGGGGAGAAATGACAAGTTGGCCTGAAACATCGTGATGGTCGCCAGTTATAAGTAAATGCAGTGTAATCATCAGAAGGAGGAAGGATAGAGCTTACCATGTAGTGTGTCTTATTTTCCCCCCATGAAAATCATCTGTGACTATTTTGCTTTCAAAATATCAGATGGCAATTGTCAGGCCCATTTTTGCCATTTTTTTTTACTATACTATAATTTCCTTCACACTGCTACAACTGCTGCTTTATATGACATTTCCAAGGATGCTTCAAACAATGGTAAAAATAGTTATATCAATTTCAAGTATTTTATTATTATTATTAACAATAATAACAACTAGATAAGCAAAAAGAGGTAATATATCCCTTTCTCCATTTATCTTATTTTAGTTCTCTATTATGATTTCCTTAGCTCCCATTGGAGCTTTCAAAAACTTAGCTCAATTACTAAAGTACTACCCATTAAATTAGAAAGATAAGTTTGCCAAAGAAATCAACTATTATTTAGAAATGAAAACCATAGGAAAAGACACCAAAATCGTTTAGTAAATTTCCAGAAGTCTTAACACCTTCTCAAAGCCATTGTGAATAACTGAATATAGTTGATGTCTTTAAAATCTAGCAAATTGTTGGAGTGACAATATTTGTAAAGAACTGGGGTTTCCCGATGATCTAATAAAAGATCGCATGTGCAAACAAAGTAATAGTTGGCCATTTGTGTGCCAACTCCTCAAGCACTGGAGTCCTACGCTTCCACAGCTCTCACTTAAACAAGACTTCCCTGCTAGTCTATTTCTTGGAGTGGTCAGAAACAAGAGGGAGAGCCCATCAGGGTCATGGAAAATGTTTTGTTTCGATAGAGGAAAGAGAAGAAAATGGGTTGTTTCAGCACAGGGTGCTCAAACTGCCTTTACCAAACATAATGCCTCTTTTAATCTAAGGTTAAAAGTCACTTTCCTCAAAGAGAACTTCCCTGACCAATCTCCCTGACAGATTCCAATATCCTTTTCCTATTGCTTCTGCTGTGCAAACTATTCATTTCTTTCAGAGCAACTTTTTGTTTTTGTTTTACAATTCCTCTTTTCCTTGCATGTATACTTCCCTTAAGTTGTCAGCGCCATCATAATAGAGCCCCAAACCACAGGATGAGGCAACACATAAGCTAGCTGTGCACATGGTTTCTGGATTCAGAATGCCTGGATTCTAGTCCTGAGCATATCAGTCATCTCTTATGTGAGGTGAGCAAATGTATAGCCTGTCTTTGGACCTTATTTTGTCCACTTATAAAACACTAAAGGATGACAGTAACCACTTAGAATTAGTTATCATTAACACCCATCAAGTGACATATGATACTTAGTTATCATTGAATGCCTGGGCTGGGGCTCCATAAATGAATACAAGGATATGACTAAACACAACTCTCATAATAGTTTTACCAAAGAGAAACCACAATTTTTAAATCCACAAAGAAATGATCCAAATCTCAGAAGCCACCCAGAATTATACACTAGTTAGCAGTTCTGATAGTCTAAGATGCATATGTGTAACTCCAAGCAATCTGTATTTCCTGACTTAAATTATCTAGTTTTGTGTTATCCTTGATGTTAGCTTTATTTTTATTATTTGGAAGCCTTTAGTGAATTCTCACAGCCACTGAAAGAAAACACAGCAGAATCTGGGACTTATGTGTATTAAGGACTTGGAAATTTTCTTTCAATATTTTCTTCTTATTTCTCAAAAGATCCTGCCAACAGGGATTAATATCTTCATTTTACAGAAATAGTGGGTGAATCTGAATAACCGCCTGACCCTAACAAATAACTGTGTAGCAGGTTTCTAGACTATAATGTTTTCATCAGTGAGTTTACACTCAGATCTCTGATTGCTGGCCCATTCACCAGGCTGTCAGTATGAGTTATTTAAAACCTCTGATTCAGCTGAAAAATCAGAAAAGTTGTTGGGCAGCAAACTACCTCTCCAACTTCTTGTATACTCTCACTGAAGTCTATATGTGGAAAGTGCCTATGGTTTTCCATATTACAATGTGTTCAACTCAAAAGTTGCTAAGTGACAGTGTAGTGGAGGTGGTGCTCACAGATGCTGGCTACCCTTCCCAGTAAGCAATGGCTCTTGTGTTGCCAAAACAGAAGAAGAAGGTGGGCAAGAAGACATTCTTACATAGGAAATAGCCTTGTAGACATGCAGCAGTGTCTCATGCTTCAAAAGAGTGACTGAAGGAGAATGGTGACCTCGGGTGAGGAGAACAAGAAATGGAACTGCTGTGAAAAAAAGAGTGACATGGGCAAACTTGAATTTGAAAATGCTTTCCTAGGACTCTGAGCTCCAAGGGCTGAGATAGAAGTAATACAGCTGGAGACTGGGGCACAGGCCACAGGAAACATTTAACTGTCAACAATGAAAACACATGCATTGAAAGTCTTGGGAGCTAGACTTGACTATAGTCTAAAGAGGATTCCCTCAGCACAGACAACTGTGTAGATGGGTTCACCATTAACAGAGATATGACACTAACTGACAAGAAGACTAGAGCCTAATGTAGGTGAGGCCTTGGGTCCAATTCCTGTCCCTGAAGGAAAAATACATACATACATGCATTCATGCATACATACATACATACATATGTACATACATAGATTCAAAGAGAGGGAGAAAATGAAAAATTTCATCAATGAATTAAAACCCTTAGAGGTCAAACTTATCAGATAGCTAAAACCTGTAGAACAGAAGATCAAAACAGAATATACTCACCTCCTTCTTATGTCTTTACCAAAGCAGCCTGATTCTTTTTCTCCTTTCGTTCATCCTCTTCTCCATTTCCTTAGCACAAGGTAGCCTCAGCGTCATGGATGGATTTAGGTCTGAAATAGGTTCTGTTCTTCGCTTGAACATCAGAGAACTAAACTTGTGTAGAGGGCTTTGACGTAAGAAAATTGTGTGTTTTTAAACACAAGAACAATGCTTTGCATGAAAACAGATGCATGGTGAGAGACACCAAGACTGAATCTCTCCCTCACATGCGTACAGAAGTAGATTCAGCTGAAGCCACACAGCTCATCTCTAAATCTAGGTCATCCCCCCCCATTAGTCTCCATTGCTATGTACAGGTTGAATTTACTTGATTGAAGTGAATTAAACATGTAGTTGTCTTCTATGAAACCTTAAATGTTCTTTAGCAGAGAATTTAGTGAATGGGTAAACTTTTGGACTTCAAGTCTTCCCAAGTTCTATTCTAACTGAAAAGGATTGCTGCGCATACACTGAGAAAATGGATGCCTCTTAGCTATTGCTCTTCAGATTTCCTTGTTTTCCTATTCTGCCAAGGGATTTTGACAGGGCATGTGTTTTCAACAGTCAGTTCTGAGTTAAAAATATTTTTTCTTAGAATATTATCAGTTTATATATTACATCAACTATAGCTGACCAAAACATAAAATATACATTTTAAACATAGCAAGTAGCTTCTGTCTCCAGTTGCTGCTACAACAAACCATACTAAATACAGCAGACAAAAAGTTCTCATGGTCATGTGCTACTGCTCTTGATCTGGAATCTCAGGCTGCTCAAAGTTTCCCAAGTCAAACTCAAAGAAGTCAGGGAAGTTGGAGGGCAGACTCCACTTCAGGCGCAAGCAAGTTAGCAGAATTTAGTTCTACACAGTTAGAAGGCTGAATTCCTACTTCATGACTACACATAGCTCCTCAGTCTAATGATCTTGCATGTTTTTCTATACTCTGTAATTCAGGACCAACAAGGTGTGGCATGATTGTTATGCTATCATGTTCTGCTTCTTTCTCTGCAATTGTCTCAGTGGTACATCTGACTTTACAGGTTCTAGTGACCACATTGGGTCTACCAAATAACCCAAGGTACTTTTCCTACTTTAAGGTTCATGGAAGCTGGAGATAGAGCTCAGTGGTCAGTGGTACAATGCCAGCCTGGCAAATGTGAAGTTATGAGTTTGATTCCCAGTACAAAAACAAAACAAAACAAAAACCTTGCTATTAGAAGGTTGCCTGATTGAGCAATTGGGTAATAGGTTTAATTCTTCAAGGTCCTTTTAAAATAATACTTAGATGCACACGACTGAATAAAAAAAAGTTGAGAAACTTAGGTGGGTGACATAGAATTCTAGCATTCTGTCATTAGCGTAACAGCCCCTAATGAGATAGATGAGGCCATTTTACTTGTTCAGCTACCCTACACGCCTGTAGATGGATATTGCTCAACATCAGGATGACACACTCAACACAAATTGCATTTCTAGTTTTCATTTTCAAATATATTAGTGCAAGAAATGTTGTTTGCTTGAATAAGTGGATGGGAATTGAAGGGGTTTTATTATACTACTAGAACTGATATTTCTAAACACATTCTAAATCATTCTCCAAATATATCATTCAGTAATTTATCATTTGAAGCACTTTTTAAAACAAATCAACTAAAAAGACACTAAGAGCCTTCTGTAGAAACCAAAGAATTTAAAAATTAAAAACAATCTAACTTGCAATACAGTTCTTTACTCAAACATCCTCACTCTTCATCTCTGAAATTTACTCCACAAAGTGTTTAGAAGATATATGAGTGACTTTAACACACATGTTGCTCTTTTCCTTATGAAAGTAATGGAAAGATTTAGTGAGACGGAAAGGGGTGAATAAGCAACTTTGGAAAGAAAAAAAGTAGTATCATCACTTGTATCTGGAATGTCCCCAGAGACTCACATATTAATGGTCTGAACCCCAGCTGGTGGTGCCATTGAGAGATCTTGAATGGGTACCTCAAGATAAAACCTTGAGCAGGTTGTACCTCCTGGAAGAAAGTTAAGCCCAGGGGGCCCCAGATTTTAATGGGATATTTGTGGTCTGAGCCATTCCTGTCTCTGCTTCCTGGGTACCACAGGTGACAGGTTTCTTCTGCCACTCAGTTGTGCAGATGTGTCGCCTCAAGACAGGCCCAAGGGAAAGGGTTACTGGCTGCAGATGGAAAACCCCCCAAACCAATTAACCCAAAACAATTTCCCTTTTGAAGTTTATTTTCTTGGATATTTGGTCACAATAGAAATCTGACTAATATAAATGGATAGTATGTAAGTATTCCCTTCTGAATATGAACTCATACCCTTCATAAGTCCAGTTGTCCCTCTAAATAACAAAAACCCAGTTGTACAGAAAAAGTGGCTAAAGCTTCTTTTCCTGTATTATATATGAAGTACAAAGGAAAGATTCTCATATGGTTTAATCATAAAATCTAAGTTAACTTAAAATAAGATGTATTTTCTCTCAGGCTTGCAATATTAATACTAATAAAGAGACATCTTTGACACTCCCCAAAACTGAAAAGTAATATCTACTTCAGGAGATTAATAGGTTCTTTCCAAGGAAAGGCAAGCTCAATAGAAAACAAACATCAGAACAGAAAGAGACTGTCTTTAATTCCACAGCATCTTTATTATTGTATCAGCTCCCTGCTGTATCCTAAGAGATGCTAGAACCAAAGCTAGGGCTCTTCCTTCAGTTGAACTTATACATTACTTGTCAACATTTCAAAAGAAAAAAAAATGTTGTATTTGTTTTTAATTTCTTACCTCCTCTTCAAAATCACCCTCCGTTATCTGTTCTGCAAAAACAGTTCTAGATCTTTTAGCCTTTCTCTGCCAAGTGGCACAACATTAAACTTTGTCATTGCAAGGCACTGAACAGACATTATAAGAAGTCGCTTTCTTTTCTGATGGGAATATGCTTTCTCAAAAGGCCCTTGGATGTGGTGGTGCATGCCTGAAATCCCAGCTCTTGGACACTGTAAATAGGCGGATCACTATGTGGCCAATCTAGTAGTGAGACCAAAGAAGGCTCTTGGAGTATAAGTAGTGCTTCTAGTCCCTCCTTCCTATAGCGTCTGTCATATTTTCATGGCCAGCCTCTGAAACGATTTTCCCAGAGCCCGTTCTTAGAAGGCACAGCAGCCTTTGGTCGCGCCAGCCAGCAGCTTCCCCTAGCAACCCACTCTCAGGAAGCTTTGTTTCAATACACCTGCTCTGAGACAACTTTTATCAATAGTTCTTCCCTGACATGAAAGTAGGCTTTCCACAAGTTCCAGAAGGCAGATCTGCAGCAACTTCCACTAGAGCGAAGCCACTGCCACTCAAAGACCCACAGCCATCCCTTTTCCATTAAGCACTTAACCTATGCCTGGGGAACAGAAAGAGGGCCTCTGTCTTGAGGTCTTACCCTCATCCCTAGGGACAGTGATGCCACATATATCTGCCATTCCTGTATTCTTTAGAGTTCCTTTGCTTCTAGCTGACTAATTGCCTGTAATTTCAATTCCCTATTTAATTAATAATTTTTTACACTATGCTTATCATATTATTATTTCCCTCTACTGGAAAGACCCCGAGGCAGCTCTACATTCACATACTTCTAAGAGGACCCTCCTAAGTTCAGCAAAGGTAAGTATGTCCCTTTTAGACTCACAGTGAAGAGAGTTCTATGATATTATAGTTTCTCTAAAACAAATTAATATTATTCTTAGCACATCCATTGTGATGCAAGATGAATAGTCTCAATTTATTTAACCTTTCATGCATGCTCTTATTGAACTCAGCACTTTTCATTGGTCTTCGGGGATCTCTTGAATGTGACAAGGGACTGTGTGATCTCAGACTTCCCAACATGCTGCCGTGCATTCTGTTATAACATTTTCACAAATTATGAGAAGTGAGAAGCATGCCGCTAAAAAGGTAAAAATTTTTGAATAGGTAGAAAAAATGCTTTTCATTTTTCTTAAATGGAAGTGTGAAGAGAGACCACAAAATGTTAAGCAATCTAATCAAAATAGGAAAAAAAAAAAAAAAAAAAGCTGCCAATGCCTAAATAATAAAACATGAAATTGGAAGTAAGGGTTCTACGGAGATTTTCAATATAAACTCTGACTTTTAGAGAGATTTATCACTGCCTTTGAAATTATCTAACAAATACATGTTAACTTGAATTAATCTTGCTTTCCTTTTCTTCTTCTGAAACAAGCCAAGAGAACTGTTCAGTACAGCAAGGTCAAATTCTGTGACACGAGCCATAGAATTCTGCAGCCAGTGTAAGTTAATTCTGCTGCTGCAATAACAGGAAGCCATCTGCAGCCTTACATTTAGTATGCAAATGAGAGAAAGCAATGGAGTACCATGAGATGCAAGATCCTAAATTCCGCATGTCGTTCTAGCTCTCTACTTTCCTTGGTCACATCTGATTCACTCATCCCTACATCAAATGTGTGGTTACTCAGCATCTGCAGATATAGGCATAAATAAAAATGATAGAAGAAATCTTTTCTGGCCACTGGACTTCTGTTCTTTCATTGTATATTCCCTGTTGGGTCTCATTGCCTCCCTAGGAAGCCAAAGTCAGCCAGCTGTTTACTTTCTCCACCGCCCCCCAGCTCCAAAGCGCTGTGGCTCTCACAGTTTCTGACTGCTCTATCCTTAGCCCATTCTTCTCCAGTTCACAGACAAGAACCTCAGCCTGCTGAGAGGAAACCTAAGGTCATATCACATCAAAGCCTTCACCGTTGCTTCTTCCTTACCCTGCACCTATATTGCTCTGTCCCCTTTTATCCCTCAACCTGTTCTCATATTAATCCATGCCACCTACTTTCAAGAATTTTCCTAATGTCTTTAAAACTCTTAGAAGAATTTTTAATACCTTTTGGGTGCTCTGTAGTGGCTCTGTACTTTCCGCCAAGGCAAGCCCTAAGCAGTTGTCTTTAGCACTATGAAAATATGTTCACTGATAATGTTTGCACTGGCCAGTAACCTGAGGGTCAAATAGCAGCATCATTACATAGTAGGCAACTCACAGAACCTCCAGAAAAACTAGAAGTGCAGCTCTGGAGCTGTGGACCTGAGAAAAATGCCCAACTGCAGCACAAGGACTTCTCAGTGAAGGTTTACATATCACTGCCATCTGGCTTCTGGGCAAATGGAGATTAAGCACTGGGTACTAAGCTTATGCTGCTTCCAAATTAACAGCTATGTCTGTATTTGTCACAAGACCACTGTTATTCGATTCCAAATGCTAAGCTTACTACAGATATCACTGAGTAGTTAAAAGGTGCCACACATCTGCAATCCAGTTTCAAGGTAGTCTCACATTATATGTTTCCTGAATGGAAGTCTGAGAAAGTTAAAAGTTACAATATGTGGTATTGTCAAACTGTAAGAAGGCTATAAGAAATTGGGCTGCCAAAGAGAGGCAAAGAACTTCAAAGATACATCTTTTATGCTTCTTCTAATATGAAACAGATTTATTTAATTCCTATCTTTAAAAATAATTTCCCAAAACTTAGTTCTCTTTCCCATCTTGCAAGATAGTGGGTGAAAAACTGAGAAGCCAGACATTAAAGAGAAAAAAACCCAAAGTCAAGAAGGCTTCTGCCAGTGGTACTGATAAAAAGGTAAGGTGAAGGCAAAAAAAGTATAAGAAGGGGCAGCCCCACAGCAGCCAAAATCCTGTCCTGGCTAGAGCAATTGGTAGGTACTCCAGATCTGCTATGTATTCCAGAAAGGCTTTGTACAAGAGAAAGTGCACAGCTGCTAAGTCAAAGGTTCAGAAGTTAAAAAGAAAAGAAGAAAGTGCTTGCTATGATCACAAAACCAGTTCATGGGGACAAGAATGGAGATACCTGGGTGGTTAAACTTTGAAAAAATGCCTAGACACCACCCTACTGAAGATGTGCCCTGGAAGCTCTTCAGCCATGGCAAGCAACTCTTCAGTCAGCATGTGAGGAAATGCCGAGCTAGCAGGACTCCCGGCACCATCTTGGTCATCCTCACCAGGTGTCACGGAGGCAAGAGAGGGCTCTTCCTGAAGCAGGTGGTCAGTGGCTTGCTATTGGTGACTGGGCCTCTTAGCCTTAATCATGTTCCTCTATGAAGAACACAGCAGAAATTTGTCATTTTCCACCTCAACAAAAATCGATATCAGCAAAGTGAAAATGGAGAGTGAGATCTTCGACACCGAGATAGACAGAGGCCGGATTTCAGAGCCGCGCAAGGTGGATCAGAAAGTAGTGAACACAGCCGGGCGTGGTGGCGCACGCCTGTAATCCCAGCACTCGGGAGGCTGAGGCAGGAGAATTGGTGCGAGTTCGAGAGACCAGCCTGGGCTACAAAAGTGAGCTCAAGGCCAGCCTCAACTGCACAGCGAGACCCTTTCTCAAAACAAAACAAACAAAAAAAAAAGTAGTGGACTCACAGATATTAGCAAAACTCAAAGCTGTTTCTCAGTTCCAGGGCTACCTGCAATGAGTTTTTGCTCTTACAAATGGAATTTATCCTTATAAATTAGTGTTCATGCCTCTGCTGCCTCCACCTTGGTGTTAGTGAAGGAACAACGTCATCTCCTTAGGAATGCCTGCCTCCTCCTTAGTGTTATAAAGAACCTAATTAAATAACTGATACATTAAAAAAATGAAAATAGTTTCTCAGGTCCCCTACCAACTAAATGTTAGTGAAGTCTGCTAAAATGGCATGTAAACCCTGGGCAAGTCGCGAGCTATGCTTGGTCATCCTAAGTTCACTGGCTCTGCAGCCACCCTGGGTGCTGCTCAAGTGTACTCCTGGGTGCATCTGGGCGGGTCCTGGAGGGAGACCTTGGCGCTAAGCCTTTCCCTCCAGTTTCCTCTCTAGCATCTTTGCTGCTTCACTTCCTCGCCCCCCTGAGCTAGGTGCCCTGCTTCCCCCCGGCTGGCGATTGTGTACTCCCTGGAGCAGGGCAACCGTGGGCTGAGCCTCCTAGAGGCATGCGGTGATTGCCCCTGTCCTGCTGTCGTTTTGAGGTGTCAGGCATTGCGTCTCATTGCTGGGAAAGATGACCAACACAGTTATCAATTTAAAATGTTATCAGTCTCCGGTCCCACACACAAAAAAAAATATTATCAAGTCATAGGCTCTATAAATTTCCAGATTCTGTCAAAGCAATAGAACACTTGCAAACTTTGGGCCCATAATATTTCATAATACCTATAACCTGGAGCTGAGTAACACCTGCTCCTTGAAGTGGACCCCCACTATAGGCAAGCCTTTCTGGGGTACCAGTTCTTGGGACCCATGCAGGGAGTCCCCAGTCTCCTGTCTCATATTATGGCACACTGCAGGAAGAAAGAGCAAGAGATAGAGCAGTGGTGCAGCAGGGATCTGAGATGACCAGTTGTTTGCAGGGAGCAAGAGACCACACGGCACACAGAACCTTGGTATTTATTCACTGAGGAAATAGTGAGAAGGTTGAGGTTAGAGGTGTGAGATGAATGGGGAGGCAGGCAAATCCTAATGAGATGACACTGTTCCTTCACCAACACCAAGGTGGAGGCAGTAGCAGCATGAACTGGATAAAGCAGAATCCATTTGGCTGCTGTGAGCGACAGGGTGGCAGCTGGCTAGCAAAGCACACGCATGGTGAGGACTGCAGTCAAGGCCAGCTGCACAGTCTGAAGAGCCAAGAGAAAAATGAAAGTAGGCTCCTTTTTCAGAAAGCATGGGAAAAGAGCTACTAAAGAAAGTAAAACAAATAAATTTTTCCTTTTTTTGAGGTGGAACAGAAGAGATGAAGTTAAATAGAAATAAGATGAGCAAAATTGTAATTTTAAAACTGTACTATTAAGACTGCAATGTCAGGACGCAATCCTACTTACACAAGCCTGCTTGAGCTCAGTGGTACTCCTGAGCCTGGTTTATGCTACAAACTAAGACAAGGGGTGAATTGGAACAGAGACCTAGTGGTAGAATCTACAAGTTCTCAATGAGTCGCTATAAGTAGAATAGCTTTCCCTTCCTTTTGTATTCTTTAGGGTTTAAAGCTTTGGATATTGATATATTAATTTGGGAAAGGTTGGCAAAACAAGATTTCTAGCCCTAGATTGACCTATCCTGTCTCACGTCTCTTCATGATAAGAGTAACTAAAAATATTTCAGGGGATATAGGGATAACTGCTTGCCACCTTTCCCAACATCATTCTAGACCTTTGTAGTGACATGCAAGAAGTCCTCTACAATTGTCCTAAAACCTAAAGTCACCTTGCATTTCATTAGAGCTCTCCCGAACTGTAAGACAGTTAAAATCCAGATCCTAGCACAACACAGTACCTCATGAAACCAGGAGGTCCCTTCTTTTTGTTAAGGAGACATTCTGAACCTCCCATCAGAACATGTCCCCAAGCAGTTACTGTAACTGGAATCTGATCCTGTTTGCCCTTCCTGTTTAATTCTGCCTAATCGTCCCATCTCTGACTCATGTCAGGCACACTGCAATTCTTTTCCTGTGATAGAAGTCATGAGCAGTTGGCTCATGCAGAAGTCATGAGCCAACTGCCTGCTCTATGGAGGAAAATGAGTTGAGGTTTCCATTTCTTCTTTTGTGAGACTTCCTCAGACCTTACCAAGTAATACTTCTGCAGTTTCTCTTTTGACTTATTTTTAATTATTATTACTTTTAATAAAAAATAACAATGTGACAGTTTCAAAACGTGTTAGCAGTGCATGCCCAATATTTTATATAATGCATATTGTTGTCCTCCCAGTAGTTAGACGAGCACAGGGTGTAGATGTGATAATGATTTTTCTAATCATTATAGGTACAAAAAAAATTTCTTCTCATTGAACTAACAGAAAGTAGTTGTATACATAATCCAATGTTCCATAATCACAGTGGGTTATTGGCAAAACTGGCAGTGTTGGAAGCTGTTAATTTAAGCCTTTTAAAGCTCAGCAAATTAAGCTAGCTTTACATTTTATGCCTCGTGGTTAAACTTGTCTGCTGGGTGGTTAAGGGCAAGTTAAAGCAAGACCTGTATAACAAAACATATTTTGTTTTGTTAAAATATGTTTTAACATACTATGTTTCGCTATACAGGTCTCTTTTGACTTATGACGAGCCATTTTGTTGTTCTTTTCTGTTTAACATCACTTTTTCTCAAGCATTACTTTAAACAGCTAAGTTAGATTATAATAATAGAGGTGATTAGGCAGGGGTAGATCCCCAAGGGCGTCAGTGCAGAAGATGAGAACACATTACAACTGTGGCTGGAAGTGCATCCATTGAAGGCCAGGTCTCTAGATGAAGGTAGAATGCCCAGGCCTATGTGCCTTTCAAGGTCTAAGCAATAAATTGAAGATCATATTGAAATTGCTATTACCTGGTCTAATAAAATCTAAACAGACATCAAACAGCCAGTGAGCAGGACTTCTTGATTTATCTTTTAGTAAAAGGTACTTGTTCTTTTCTCCACAATGACCTATTTCCCCACTGGATCAATATTACCTAAGCAGCTGTACTTGCAATCTTACTGATTGACAGTTTGAACCCACATTATACTCACCTCATGATTGTGTACCCACCTTATGATTTTGCTCTATAAAACTTCCTTTGAGAAGTGGACTCGTTAGCCACCCACTTTCAGGTTCCTTTCTGTCTCCCAAGAGCTATCTCTCTCAATAGTTTCTCTATTCTTAATTTACACTGTTCCTTAGAATTCATTCTTTGATTTTTTTGAGAACCTGGTGTATATGACTTGTAGCATGTTGGGAATTATATTATTTCCCCTGTATCAGCATGGAGACACCTCGAGTAGTATAGAAACTCACAGGGACTGGGAAATTTGCCACCTGACCTCATGCTTACCCTGCATAAGCCACCTGGTGTATCAGCCTCAGGGTGAACATCCTGTGTGACATATGCATTCCAACCTAGGACAGATGGACAGTCTCTACGTGGCTGACCCTTCAGTCTGATGAGCACTCTTACCTGCATCGCATGTGGTGAAAAGGCTCTCCATCCTAATCACTAGCCAAATGTACTGCTGTGGCACAGACACTGGACAAGGACAGTGGGACCGGCATGGAATCTGTGGAGACAGAGCCAAGGGCTAGGACAGGAAAGTAGTATGGTAGGGTAAGAGGGGGTAGGAGCAAGGAGCAGGGCGTAGGCTGCCCAGACCCCATGGTAGAGCAGAGAGTGCTGACGCTATGGAAGTCTAGGCCACACCCACCTGCAAGCCCAAAGCATAACAGTAGATCTAGATTTTTTCCACTACTTAGGTTTCTTGTTTCTTTTTGTTGTTTTGTTTTTGTTCTGTTCTGTTCTGATTCCTCCTCCCCATTGGCACTGGTGATTGAAGCTAAGTTCTTTGTACTAAGCTACATCCTTAGACATTTTTAAATTACTTTAGTTTGAGACAAGGTCTCACTAAGTTAAGAAGTAACCCAAAGTTGGTTCAAACTTTTGATCTTCCTGCCTCAGCCTCTCACACCCAACTCCACTGCTTTATTTTATTTTATTTTATTTTATTTTATTTTATTTTATTTTTTATCAGCAGAATAGATCTACTGGGGGAAAGAAAGCTCCAGTCCAAGACAGGAAGAGGAGGGAGGGCCTAAGTAGGTTGTCCCCTCATTGCCTTATTTTTTAAACATATGTAATTTGAAGGGCTGAGGGAAGGAAAAAGATACTTATATATGTACTAATATACATAATTATTTCTCAAAGAACAAGATATTTATAATTAAGTTACAACAATAACAGAAATAATCCTTCTCCAATTTTGGGAGCTCCCAGGTTAGCTCAGTTGTTTAAAAAGGCCTGTTGGGGTAAACCAAGTCAGGCTCAGGGGACTGTGGCTTCATCCTCAGCCCCCCAAGACTCACCAGACCCACCCTCAATGCAGCCTGAGATAGCCAAAAACAAATCCTATAACTAAAATGACTTTTATTGCATGGACTGCGACATTAAAGATAAAGAGGAAAAATTAGCTGTCATTTACATGGTCTGTCTTTTTGTATTATGGCCTACCAAAAATCTCATGAGATCATATGTAGGATTTTCTCAAAGATGAGTGGATGTAAAGTAGATGTGACACTGGGACTGGCTCATTGTGCAATCCTAGGATCAAGGACACATGGAATAAGGGTGTGAGTGCTACCTGCTCAAAGTAGCCTCAAGAAGATATGAGAGATAAGAAGAACTGTGGCCCGTCGTCTCCCTGCTACTTCTGCCTGCCGTGGACTGCTGCTCCACTACACTCCCACGCTGTGTTGGAAACAGCTGAATATGAGCTGCAACCTCTGCAAGCTGTGAGCTAAGTAAACCTTTCCTCCTTTAACTTTGGGTGTCAGCTCTTTAAATGAAGGCATTAAAAGAAGAAAACAGTGAATATCAGGTAAGCTGATAGAGAAAAGGCATGGAGGAAGCTGCCCCTAAGTATGAGACTTATTCATGTTTCCCACCAGTGATGAAAGTTATCACCCAGGTGAGTGGAAACTTGAATTCAAAAAGAGCATGTGTAAAAAGACAAAGGAAGGACTTGCTGGAGAGATGCCCTAAGTCATCTGAGACTAAAGGAGGTTGTCCACAGAGAATAGCTAACATGTCCTGAGTCCTCACTGACCTTGAAGGGCTAGGGCCAAAGTACTGGCTGTCTTTGCAGCCCTCCGTTTTCTCTCACTGTTAGCCTGTAAACTCACATTGTTAACCCTCCAAGAGAGAAGTTTAGTGATATTATTACTCTATAACGTAGGTACTTATGCTTCATATGTCTTTCAGAATATTAAACGTCTTAGACTTAACTTGTAATCGATACTTTCCATCAATCATTGATATTCTAACAAATCTCCATAGAATGTGATAAAAAAAAAGTTACACATTTTTACAAACAAATTTAAAAAGCTAAGCAAATACAAAATTGTAGCTGGTCAATCCTATGGCATTTTTTCTTGTCTTTTACTGTTTTAATATACTGTTTTGTTTTCTTGCAAACCAACCATTTACTTGAGAGAGAGTATAGCAGTAATTGAAATTACATTAGAACCAGCACACCAGACCAGAATAAAAAGCATTCCAAGCATAGTTTCAGTGTTACACATTGCTATCCTCAGTGTGAAAAACCTGTTGGAGATTCTTAGCACCATTGTCTAATTCCTCCTGTGTATAGAAGTGCACAGTTTTGCACCTGCCATGTTTCCTATCTTTTCTACTTGCTGTCTGTTTATGGTTTAACCCTTAATTCTTTGATTTCCATTCCACTGTGTTATGCCTCTCCACTTTTATTTCTTCCTTTGAGTGCTTACACTAGGGAGAATATATGATATTTACACATATAGGTCGGATTTATTTCACTTATGAGTATATCTTCAAGATACATCCACTTATATATGAACTCTTCTAGTTTATCATCCTTTATAGCTGAGTAATAGTCCATTGTATAGAAGTACCACATCTTTTTCAGCCATTCTTCAGATGATGGACATTTTGGTTGTTTCCAAGATTTGGCTATCACAAATTATTCTCTTATAAACATAGGTGCACAGATATAACTATGACATGATGTTTTCAGCTCTTCTGCAAAAATTCCAAGTAGGAGGATAGCTGGATGGGAATTTCCAGTTCTAGTTTGTTAAGGAGTCTCCACACTGCTTTCCATAATGGTTTCAATAGTTTGCATTCCCACCAGCAGTAGAGAGTTGTTCCTCTTTCCCCACAGCCTCTCCAACATTTGTTGTTGGTTGGTTTCTTTACAATAGCCATTCTTTCTGGGGTGAGATGGTATCTAAGTGTTGTTTTAATTTGCATTTCACAAATGGCTAGTGATGTGGAGCATCTCTTTATGTATTTATAGGCTTGTTAAATTTCTTTTTCTGAGAAGTGTGTGTTCATCTCACATGCCCATTTCTAGATTGGGTCTGTAAATTTCAGGACATAAGAGAACCTGTGCTGTAACATCGTATAACTCAATAGTGTACCAAATTTTCTGTTCAAGGAGATTATGGGGCTACAAAGGAAAGGCATCCACAATGTATAATGTGCCTATGTAGAGTCATCTAGAGAGAAACATTCTGGTGAAGGACCATGAGTCATCCAGATGGCTGACACTGCCAAAAGATCTACAAAGTGCTGTACATCATTTCAAGCTAAATCCTGAGGGAATTTAACTGTCCTTGTCAGATACAAAAGTTACTGTTTTGTAATACAGGTTTTGCTTTAACTTGCCCTTAACCACCCAGTAGAAAAGTTTAACAATCAAAAGTAAAGCTACATTGGTGTGCTGAGCTGTAAAAGGCTTAAATCAAACTGCTTCTGACATTGCCAGTTCTGCCAATAACCCACTACAATTATGGAATATTGGGCTATGTATTCAACTACTTTCTCTTAGTTCAATGAGAAGAATTTTTAGAAAAATTATCTAGTCTGCATCCTGTATTCTAACTACTACAAGAACAACAATAATCACTGTCTTAATTATTGGGGATGTACTACTAATGTGTTTTGAAACTGTTTCATTGTTATTTCTTATTAAATGTAATAAAAAAGAAAGAAGAATATTTGACTAAATTGTTCAACTTAAGAGGGAAATGTTTATAAAAGTTACTGGAGTTCCAATTTTAAATACTTCTCTTTGTATTCCAATAAATTCTAGTTTTAGTGAAAGAAACAGTAGCTAACATTACAGCTTTCTGTGTAGGATAACCTTGGCTCTTCATTTTCTCTGTGAAGAAAGTGACAAGGTCAGTTTCTGAGGAGAGCAGGAGAAGAGCTATGTGTGTATGAGCATTGAAAGAAATGCACCAAAAGTTATCACAGGAGTATTTCAGTGATGTTTTAATCACTTTTTGTAGCATTGTCCTGTTTCCTAAATTCTTTATAGCTATTTTTTTTAAAAATGAAAGTAGAGTTGAGCCCATTTATTCATGCTTTTTTTTCCAAAATTTCAACTACCTATAGTTAACCACAGTCTAAAAAATATTAGACAGAAAATTGCAGAAATAAGAAATTCATAAGTTTTAAATTGAATTTTGTTCTGAGAAATATGGTAAAAATGTCATCATCCTATCATGTCCCATCTTTCTCATCCTCTTGTCCCGTGTTCATGTCAAACGTCATGGGATCACAGAGTCTGCATGCACATCATTGTCATTTTACTTAATCATGTGCCCAAAGCACGACAGTTCTGATGCAAAGGAGACACCAAAACATAGACGGATGGATTACCATGTGACGGTGCTACGGTGCACTATCATGGTCACAGGTATTAAAGGAGTATGGGAATATAATTCCCATGGATAAGAGGGAACCACTTTTCCCCAAACAATGGCTGAATTAGAAAGGTGAAAGTGGTAACATTGCTCTCCTCTGAGACCCTCACATCACAACCAGTGCTGTGAACTTGTCCCAGAATGTGGTATGGAACCAACCAGCCAGGTGGTAGGTACACAGTCAGCCTCATTTGGAAATAGTCACTGGCTATAGAGTTTGCATATGCTCTGAGAACTGTAGACAGAGGATCTTCCAGAGAATAAAAGAGTTGAGACTATAACTCAGTGGTAGAATGCTTTCCTAACATGGACAAGAGCCTGGGTTCTACCCTAAGAATAAGACAGAAGAGAGAGAGGAGAGTGGGGGAGAGAGAAAGAGAAAGAGGAAGAAGAAGAAGAAGAAGAAGAAGAAGAAGAAGAAAAAGAAGAA
>PVJA010016730.1:0-42929 GCA_004027025.1 Myocastor coypus
ATCTTTATTTTTGCAGCTAAGATTCCAGACCTAGAAAGCAAAATATTTCCACATTGCCATTCCTGGAGTCATCAAGCATGTGTCCAAAAATCTTCAATTTGCGAGCAAAAACACAAGGCTTTTTCTTAAATAACAAAAGTGCTTTGTCTGCTTGCCCTGGTTTTCTTTTTTGTCACTGAAACTGATACTGCTTTTGTTCATGCAGATTTTGGACCCGTTTCTGATTTTGTGTCTAAGAATTCCACTGCATTCCTATCTTTTTTTATTTGCATTTCTCCCAAACTGAATATTCAAAGACTGGAAAATACCAGTGACCGTGACTAGATGGTATTTGAAAAATGTAACATTCAGACTTCCCGGCAAGGTGAACAGTACTATGCATATAAAAATTGCCAATTTAAGGGCTTATTTTGCTTCTGAAATTTATTTCTTGAAATACTGCCTACAGGACTTGTATAAATTATATGATGTATAAAACCTTATTAATATTTATTTTATTTGTAAAGCTGACTCACCAACGGTAGCAGATAGGGCCACAAACATATGTTGATATAGCAGCAACAACCGCAGGCACGCTGGGTGAGACGGTAATACTCCCGCTTCTCAGCTCCTGTCCCCTGGCTTCTAGAAACGTGTTCACCTTTGATTCTGTGTATCAGGGTCTTGGTTTCTAGCTTTCAACTTAACATCAGATAATTAATTCAAATCAGTGCCATCTCTTTGTTGGTTGTAAAATTTTAATTCTCACAGAAATTTAAAAAATGCTTGAATGTCTTGGAATTTGAAATTTGGGAGGTCTGGCTAAATAGTTCAGCGGATGAAAGCACCTGTAAGCAGGTGCAGGGTGCTGGGGGTTCAATCCCCAGGCCTGCTGTGCCGGCCCCACCCCCAGGCACACTGAGATGGCAGTTGAGACTGGGCATGGTGGCGTGCACCTGCAATCCCAGCTCTTGGGAGATGAGCCCCCTTTGAGGAGAATAAACTATGACCCATCTTGTTCTGGGCTCATGTTGGGAAGGACACTGGACAAAGGCTACCCACTCCACAGTTTCTCTGCTGGATTCTTCTAAGTCATCGTTCCCCAGGGACCTGGGGTTTTTTTTCTTTTTTTCCTTAATGTATTTGGTACAGGGCCTCACTATGCAGCTAGGACTCATAGTGCTCCTCCTGTTCTCAGCCTCCCCAGGGCTGGGATCATAGGTGTGTGACACCACGCCCACTCTCGGTGGCTGGCTCATTGCCAGCCACCTGGGGGGCAGGGCAGATGCTGCCTGTGGTGCGGGGGATTGAACCCCGGTCCCTGCGCTTGCCTAAGCAGGCCCTTAGTGCCAGGGTCCTGTGTGGAACTCTGCTCTTCATCTTCACGGTCTGGGGACCTCACTGCCGTGGTGTTGGTGGAGAAATTCAAACTCATCTCTCCAGCCTAGCCCCTCCCATCCTTTTACGGAGAGATCTATTGGCAAGTCTTTTCCTCCTGAGCTGCCTGATTCCTGATTTTGCTAGGTGCGAAGCCTGAGCTTCCAGGGCAGTGAAGCTTCCACCAGAAGTTAGTCACAGTCCCGCGGAACTAAAAGTGAATTTGTTACCAGGCTGCCTTTTGGTTTCTCGGGCAAACCTGAGGCTTATGGTGTTGGCTGAGTGCCTGCCCCTGATTATCTCTGGGAAGGAACAGGGACCAGGACACGTACGGGGCACTGCCTAGTGCATAAAGCTCAGGGAGTAAAGGTTAATGGGAGACCACGGGATGGGGACCCCAAGCAGCCCATACCATCAGAGGCTCAGATTCCTCCAGAAAAGAAGTGAAAATCGGGCTACCTGCTAAAGAACCCTGCCCCGCTGAGGTGCTCACGGAGACAAATGGCGCACAGGATAAAATGACAAACACCGCCCGCAGCCCTGCAATCAGCTACAGAAACGAGAACTGCAGCGTGCGCTCGTGTTGCGCCCCTTGCTTTATTCCAGATCTATTTATCCACGTTAACAGAATAGCCTCCCACCCCCACTCTCATTGTCCATCCTTTTCACATAGGGGTGTTGTTGATCATTCTAGCCGCAATTTATTGCAGATTACACAATACAAGATGGGATCACGATGGAATTAGAAGGAGACTGAATTTCCTTGTTATCCTGGTGTAATTACTGATCTGCACTTGGAGTGTCTCCCTTTGGATAAAAGGATGAGTAAGTTTTCCTCCGGAGGAAGAATTTCTTTCGGTAAGCAAGAAGCCAGTTTTGGCGGTGGTTGACCTGACAGGCCAGTTAAAAACAGCTCCAGTAGGACGATCGGTGAGCACTTGGTACCTACACAGACCGGAAGGAGGAGGCCAGCCCCTGCAACTTAGTCTAGTCTCAAAAGAAAAAGTAATTTTTGTAAAAAAAAAAAAAAAGAGCTGAGGATGTAGTTCTGCCCTCCCTGAGTTCAATCGTCCAGTGCTGCAAAGCAAAGCAAACATACAAAACCCCCCAAAAGACAAATGTATATTTACGTGGACTATAATGAATATTTGTCATTGAACATGTGCCATTTTTCTTGAATGCCTGGGGCTTTTTTGTTTGTTTGTTTTATTTTCACTTTATGTATTTGGTACAGGGTCTCACTACACAGCTTGGACTCTTAGTGATCCTCCTGTTTTCAGCCCCCGCAGCGCCAGGATTACAGGCACACGCCGCCACACCTGGATTCGTTCGCTGGCTCAATGCGCCCCAGGGGCAGGGCTGGTGCAACATGCAGGATTGGAGATTGAACCTGGGTCCCTGTGCTTGCCAAAGGAGGCACTTAGTCCACTGGGCCATCTCGCCGGCCCCATACCATACTTTTCAATCAGACCCGGCAAGCCAGCAGCTCACTTTCTCAAGCTTCCTCATGCCAGGCGTCTCACTTGGGCTGCACCACATAGATGCACCTGGGAAGGTCTCTGAAGAAACGTAGCATGCATGTTAGTAGGTGCATAAGACCCGCAACGTCCCAAGGCTATGATAGTAGCACCTAGGCAGCAGACTCCTTGAACGTGGACTCCTTGAACGTGGACTCCTTGAATGTGGGTGATGAAGTTCCCTGCTTTAGACTCACCATTCTGTTTTAAGACAGGGTCTGGCTCTGTAGCTCAGGCCAGCCTTGAACTCACTATGTAGTCCCAATTGCCTTTGAACACACAGTAATCCTCCGGCCTCAGCCTCCTGAGTGCTGGGTTTGTAAGCATCTACCACCACATGTGGCTTTGGCTCTGCACTTGGGAGGGTCCTGCTCTGGTCCTCCTCCAGCTACACCCCTCCCCTCAGGGTCAGGGGATCTACAAGATAGGGGACATGCCACTCAGAGCTTATACCCTCACCTCTATGCCATGATACAACTCACAGGACCCCAAACTCTCCGTCCGAGTCACCCCAAGCTCTCCTCAAGGGGCCATTTAGGCCTCTTCTGGGGGCAGATCAGGCTACCCTAGTGTACCCTACCCTGAGCTTGTGGGCAGCATGGCCCACACATGTGCAGTGCAGGCCAGGGCTGCAGCCAGCTGGCTAGGAGCGCTGACTTCCACACACCGTTCTCCGGCACTGTCTGGAGGAGCCCAAAGAGGATTCTACACTTCAGCCTGGTTGTTAGCAACTGTACTCACTAAGGGAAGAGACCTTCGGATCTTCCCATGAAGAGGCAGAATCTACCAGGCCTCCCCTTGAGCCTGGGTAGGACTTCGGGAGCTTCTACTAGCACAGCGGTTCTCAACCTGTGGGTTGCAACCCCGGTGGGGGTCAAATGACCAAAACACAGGGGTCGCCTAAAGCCATTCTGAATCATAACTGTTTTGAAGTAGCCACCAAAATTATTTTTTGGTTTGGGGTCACTGCAACATGAGGAACTGTATTGCAGGGTCACAGCATTAGAAAGGTTGAGAACCACTGCGCTAGCAGCAGGTGGCAGGAGTGTTATCACCTGACCCCAGATGCCAGTCAGTCTGTATCTCCCTAGGAAAGGTGCCCTTGGGATACAACCCCCACGGTGTGAGGAAGCTGGCCCAGCCCAGGAGAGCTCAGCCAGAGTGAGCTGGTGCCAGGAAACAAATAAACCCACAGAAGATTCCGGTCCTCAGCCTTTCACACTTGCAGCCCGGGCCTCAGCCATCAGCCATCAGAGACAAGCTCTTCCGGATCTGGCTTTCCGATCCACAGAACCATTCTCAGAACTAAAGCATTCATAATGCATCTTGATGGAGGTTGTAATCAGCTTTGGTCTATCTGGATACACAGACATGGGCTATTGGAACAGACTTAAATATATTGCTTTTAACAGATTGCTAGCTCTACAGCTTTGAAATGCTTTGGTATACTGGATGGAGGCCTCCATTTGTACCCTTGTTCTGGGCCCTGCCACTGTTAGGGTCTGTCTTGAATAAATGTATCTGGTGCCTGGTGTCGTAGGATCTGCGCCTTGTCACAGGGGCTAAAGGGTGTCCACAGCCGCAGGACGAGGTGGTCACTGGGAAGGCTTTCTCCCCGTGTGCTTTCCAGGCTGTGGCTTCCGCCTCCCAAGGTTCTGTGTGCCACTGGATCTCCTGTCGATTCCTCCTGGCCAAAAGCAGCCCAAGTGGCCTCTACGGCTTGCAACTTAATGTACTGATTCTAACAAAACCAGCCCTGGGTTCTTTCCCCCTTTGACCTGGTTCAATAGACATTAATTGACTACTTGCCACATGACCGGCCCTGGTAGAGGCAGTCATGGCACAAAGCTCAGCAAGATAGATAGACTCTTATTGTTAGTTAGGTAATAATAGCTAACACTTGCTGAGGCCTCCGAGGGTGCCGGGCGTTGTGCTAAGGCGTTGTGCTAAGCGCTGCTCCTCCTATCTCGCAACCACTCAGAGTGCTTCCTGTTTTTATTTGCCTCCCTCTGGAGGCCAGGAAATTGGGACGAGGAGAAGCTGAGTGGCTTGATGAGGACCACAGCAAGGAGATGTGGTGGGAAGGGGGGTCTGGGACCACCTGATCTTGTTACAACTGCCGTGAATCATCTGCCTCCAGGGGACACCTGTGTTTGGTAGGGGGAGGGGCAGTTGGAGACATTATAATGTCAGTGGTGTGCACTTAGTGGAGACAGGAAGCCCTTGGGGAAGAGCGTCCCTTTGCTGCCTGGAGCAGACTTGTCTGGAGTGCCCAGAGCGGTCTGGGCTGGCAGGCAGGGGTGGGGAGGAAGGCAGGGCCCAGATCCCAGGGCGCCGCTCGCTCGCTAAGCTGGAGAATCTGGACTTGATCCTGGAGACTGCTGCAGGCCACAAGGCCGAGGAGAGATTTTTCTGTGGATTTGTGAATCAGAAACCTCAGGTAGAGCTAGCTGGGCAGTGGTTTCTGGGGTGTGGAGGCCGGGAGCAGGAAGCTGCGGGGAGACCGCTGTGTAACCCCTGTTGAGAAAGGAGGGGAAATGGACAGGAGGAAGGAGCTGGGCGGGGAAGGAGGGCACAGAGGCTGCAGCGGGCACGGAGCTTGCGTCGCATGTTAAGAAGGGCCGAGCACAGGGTGATGTCCTGCGAGTCTGCCTGGGTGGCGGGGAACGGGGAGGTAAGGATGCCGGAGAAGAACGGAGCTGTGTGCACAGCACAGAGCAGGCAGCCTGGGGTGGGGCTGACAAAAACGGCTGAGCAGCCTCTGGGACGGGGGGGGGTGGGGGGGCGGGGAGCGGGGGCACGGGACGACTGGCTCCAGGGGTGCGATGCGCTGCGCTGCGCTGCGCTGCGCTGCGCTGGAAGAATCCACTATTAATTTTACTATTGTCGTTAGCCCTGTTTTACAGGCCAGGCATAGAGACCTGGCGTGTCTCAGCGGGGTCAGCCTGGGGTCACTCGTGGAGCATGGGAGCTCTCAGGCCTGTGGTAGGGATGACAGGAACGGCTGTCCTGAAGCCCCTGGGAACACCGGCAGTGCCGCCCCTCCCCCTCCAAATCTTGTGGACAACCTGTGTGTCCCGTGGGCCTCACCGATGCTCAGACTCCAGCATGACAGTCTCACCCCCAGAGAGGCTTTGACAACATAACATTCCTGTGTCCTACAAGGTCTCTGCTTTGGTGGCCAGGAAGGTCAAGGTCCTGGACCAAGCCTGATGGACTCCAGGGTGCTGGAGAGCTCCTTAGGACAGGATGGATGCTGGGTGTTCTCTACAGGACAGTGGGATTGGATGCAGCTCTGGGGACAGCAGCGAAAAAACTGAGATACTACAGAGCAGGTGACCATAAACTTGGACATCAGGATTATTCATCCTACAGTCTGTGAGTTTTTTTTTTTTTTTTTTCCACCTGTAGTGGGGTTTGAACCCGAGGCTTTCACACTGGACAGGGTCTTTTGAAGTCGCTAAGTTGCTCAGGCTGGACTTGAATTTGGAATCCTCCTGCCTCAGCCTCCCAGAGTGCAGAGTTTTCAGGTATGCAGTAATACACCTGACTGGATCTCCAGGGTTTAGCCTATTGCCTAAGCCTCAGTGAATTTTGTGGCGTACATGTCTGAGCTAAAGCTCCTTGGCTCTGGTGCTGTCTTCTCCACGGGTAAGGCCGTACTGGAGACGACGCGAATCTCCCTCTCCTAGGGTTCTCATGATCAAATGAAAGCACTAGCCACTGAACCTGGAGAACTGAGCAGTCTCCCACAAAGCAAGATTAGAGAAAGAAAGAGTCCAGGTCCCTCCACACACCATCTCTCTCCTCCTGGAGGGCCAGGTGACAGGCTGGAGAGGAGGGGGTAGCTGGGATCCTTGCCAGACAGGTGTGGTGAGGTCAGGGTGGCTGGGAGGCGCATGGGTGGGGGGAAGCAGGGGCTGCCACTAGCTTGCCAGGCTCAGACAGGAAGCTGGAGCTGATGAGTGGTGGCTCTCCCCCCACCCCCGCCCTGCCTGCCGGGGTGGCACACACGGCCCTGCCTCCCAGACACGCACTGGTGTGGCGAGCTAGAGGGTGACTATGCGTGCATGGGACGCTGAGGGACACGCCATCCCCATCCCGGTTCCTGGGCCAAGGAGCTTGGGGTGTGGGGCTCCTCCTGTAAGCCAGAGTGCACCACGCTTTGGCAGCCACAATGCCTGCAGTCTGGGCCTTTCGTTGAGAAGGATGTGATGGGGGGGGTAGGAGAAGAGGAGGGGACAGGCGTCCTCCACTCTCCTGGCCCTGTGTTCAACCAGGAGCTCCTCCCGACCCCGTGGCTCCTTCTGTATCAGTGTTTTCCTCCAGGCAGAAGGTCATGCTTGCAGGTGTGACTGGGGAGGCTGAGGCAGGAAAGCACTGGGCTGCGGGCTTTGCTCTGGGAGAGGAGAATGTCTACATGTCCCCTGGGGTCTGCAGAATCCCTGTGCCCCCATGGGCTGGGCGAGACCCTCTGCGCTTGCAACCGCAGCCGAGGCAGGAAGATGGAGAGTTCGAGGGCAGCCAAGGACGCACTGAAAGTTCAAGGGCAGCCTGGACTCCACAGCAAGCCCACCGAGTGCCACCCTTTCCATCCTGGGTGGGTTCCTGGGTCACAGACACAGCGGCCTTGCACTTCTGTGCGGTTTCATGTGACCCTGTGCATTGGGTTGGCGTCCTTCGCCATTTGAGACTATAGATTTCTGGCATTCCAATTGCTGGGGCTGAGACCCTAGGGGCTGGTATAGTAGCACGGCATTGGCTGAGCTGTCACCAACTTGGTGGCTGGTGAGTTGGACTGGGGACCCAGTGGTCTGATGCAAGTTCCTGGGCCATAAGCGTGGACATCAGCTAGGGCCCGACACATAGTAGGAGGATCTTTTTTTTTTTTTTTTTTTTGTCTTTTTGAGACAGGGTCTCGCTATGCAGTTGAGGCTGGTCCTGAGCTCACTTTTGTAGCCCAGGCTGGTCTCGAACTCGCACCAATCCTCCAGCCTCAGCCTCCCGAGCGCTGGGATTACAGGCATGCGCCACCACGCCCGGCAGGATCTTACTGTGTATTCGAATAAATGCGTGGATGTAGAAGTGAGGGAGAGGGGAGCTGAGAAGAGGAATCAGACCAAGGCCCAGAGCAGCGACGAACGTGACTGGCTTTGGTGGTGGGGTCCACCGGGCAGCGCCATCAGCCCACAGGGGCAGGGCCACGACCTCCCAGCCCCCACAGGCAGGAGGACCTTGCCCCCGGCCCAGGGCCCCCAGAGCTGGCTGCTTTGCATTCTCTCATAAATAAGCTGGCGTGCTGCTGAATGCGCTTCTCTTTCCTCAATCATGACAAAAGCCACACTAATGAGTTATTGGAAAAGCAAGTCCTGCTCCAGGCCAGAGGGGCTGCAGAGGGGGAGCTTCTGGGAGGCAGAGCAACCCTCTGAGGAGCACTCCTTCTCACAAAAGGGAATTTCAAAAACCCTCCTAGCTCATGTGTGTCCAGGGCTTTACAGTTCATATCAATTCTCACAGACGCCTTCCCTGCACCTGGGCTGGGTAAGGACCTGGAGTGCTTCTGCCTCGGGGCCTTTGCACTGACCACTCCCTCTGCCAGGAGCACCCTGCTACCTCCCTCTCTCCTTGCCTGCCTCCCTCTGCACAGGTCCTGGGCTAAATGCCAGCTCCTTGGAAAGACACTTTCTGGTGATCCTG
The DNA here is from genome assembly GCA_004027025.1 of Myocastor coypus. Classification (NCBI taxonomy): domain Eukaryota; kingdom Metazoa; phylum Chordata; class Mammalia; order Rodentia; family Myocastoridae; genus Myocastor; species Myocastor coypus. The sequence continues at coordinate 8,571 of PVJA010016730.1, forward strand.
CGTCCTTTTTCTGTTTGAATTTTAGTTGCATATACTCATCATAACCTGATTGATGTCTTAGGCTGGATTTTCCCAGGATTCCAAGGGGCAGGTAGCAGGGTAGGTTATTTATCTGGGTATCACGAACTGTGGTGTGGTGTCATTGGGCCCCTCTGGTAGCCAGGCTGAACCATCTGTCAGGAAGCTAGAGGACTTATACAGTTCCTGGGACAGGGGCTAAGGGCTGTTTCTAGGAGCTGGGCATCTCTGCCTGTCTGCCTTCCCCACCCTGCCCGCTCCACCAGCAGTACCACTGGCCTTGGGTGGGGGGCCTGTGGGTGCCAGCAATCAAAGCCTACAGTTCCACTAGACCCTCTATTATGCAATCACATCTTTGACTCACCCACTCAAATAGAATTTCCTTCAGAAGAGATGTGTGTCATGTTTATGGCTGTACGCTCCGAGCTACTCCTAGTGTCTGGTCATTAAGAAGTTGTTGTTTGAGTCCAGATATGGTGGCACATGCCTATAATTCCTGCACTAGGGAGGCAGAAAAGAAGAGGATCACTATGTGTCCGAGCTGCATAGTGAGACCCTATGAGTGTGCCTGCACGTGGGAGCTCATAGACAGACAGACAGACAGACAGACACACACATGATATTGCTGTTGGATGAATAGGTGCCCATTTTGCAGATGAGAAGGGTGAGACTCAAGAGATGTGGATGATGGTGCCCAAGGTTGAGTTCATCTGTACAAGAAGGGTTTACTGAGCATCCACTTTGGATTCTGTTCTTCCAGCATCCAGGGTTTCCCTCCAACCACTCCTGCTCAGGGGCAGGGGAGATGTGAATGTCCGAACCCTGATCTGGGAATCTGTATCCCTCCATCCGTGCTACTCTGACTTCTAGCTGCATGGCCCAGAGAGGCCTGGGAGCCTGAGCCCGAGGTCTGGGCACACATTGTGCAGCAGAATCTGTGCTGAGAGGTTGTGCTTTCCCATTCCCCGTGGACAGACAAGAGACCTTCCGGCCACTGTCGCATAGGTCAGGTTTGAGTTAGGGCTTTCTTGCCTCAGGCATGTGGGGTGCTGCTATCCCAGCAGCAGCAACAGCAGCAGCAACGGGCACCCACCCAGTTAGATGGAGAAGGTGGAGGTCTCCTGACGGGGAGAGGGAAGAAATGGGGGGAGGACTCCCAGCCTGAGGAGGGCCGGGGATTCGGGGCCCTGCTTTGTGTCCCTTTGGCTTGCCGTACCACATGGGGACCTGGGTGGAGGATGGGCACTTAGTCCTGAGACCCACGGTCCCTGGGGCCACTGCCACCATCCAAGGGCTGGGTGAGGACCCTTCAGTGTGTGTCCATGGCAGCTGGGCCTGACAGCCTGGCCCAGGATACAGAAGTCAGAGAAAAGAGCGGAGTCAATTACCATGGCAACCACAGGGCCAAAGCCTCTTTTCCTGGATTCCAGATCCTTCTATGACCCTGGAGACATAACGAAGGCTGATTTCTCAGCACTGTGGCAATTGGAGACTTGGGACCAGAATTTATTTGACTTGAAAAAATAAAACAGCGTGACATTTATTGCATGCGGATGTTGCAGAGTGAATTCAAAGGCACTCTCATGCAGAAGGACCTGAGGGCCTCCAGATGAAGGGCTTTGAGCCGAGAGGTGAACTCAGGCCCCTCGGAACCCGGCCCAGGCCTCCCCGACTGCCTGGAGGCCTGACAAGGTCGTGGTGGAAACCGCATGGGGACTTGGCTTTAGAAAAGAAGTGTTTGAAAATAACCCTCATTTATTTCTGATTGTAAAAACAATATCTGCTGCTTATGGAAAACTGGGGAAAAACGGAACTATAAAAAGACAGAAATACAAATCACCCCTAATTCTACCACCCACGATAATAATTAAAATGGTATTATCCATCCATCTCCTCTTTATTCCACACGCAGCAGCTCTGTACATAATTGAGGCCATGTTCATATTATTTATATAATTTATATTCTATCTAGACAGAATGATAGCACCCTGAGCCCTGCGTGGTAAACAAATGCGAGCCCCCCCCCCCCGCCACTTACCCTACACATTCACTGAGTCACAAGTCCCAGTCTTGCACCTAGGCAGCATCTTGACCATGGAGGAGTTACTTTACTCTCTCACTGCCTCAGTTTATTAATCTGAGGAATGGGGTCAATAAAACCTCATTTTACCCCTTTGCATTTTGGGGAAAGTCACTCTCTCAGTTACTTTGCTCTCATTGCTGACACAAAACACCTGACACCCAAAATTAAGGAAGGAAAGATTTATTTGGCTCACAGTTTGAGGAGGTTTCAGTCCATACTCAGCTAGCCGGCTCCAAGGCAGAGTGACACACATGGCAGAGGGCAGCAGTGGTGGCAGACAGGGCCTCACTATCCAGTTCAGGCTGGCCTTGAGCTCACTTTGGTAGCCCAGGATGGTCTCGAACTCACATCGATCCTCCTGTCTCAGCCTCCCAAGTGCTGAGATTACAGGCGTGAGCCACCATGCCCGGCATGTCGTGGTATATTCCTGTAATCTCAGTGCTTGGGATGCTGAGGCAGGGAGATGTCAAATTCACAGCAAGCCTGATCAATGTAGTGAGACTCTAAAAAACAAAAAGCAGGGCCTGGCAGGATGGCTCAGTGGTCTAAAGCGCCTGCTTAGCAAAGCTTGGGCGGCTGCAGGGACCATGGTTGGATCCTCGGCACCACATGCTGCGTCAGCCCTGCCCTCAGGGCAGGCTGAGCCGGCCATAAAAATAAATAAACAAACAAACAAAAGTTCTGAAACAAGAAAAAAAATACGATGCTTAAAAAAAAATCTTTAGTGACTCTTTAATGACTACAGTGGTATCATTCTCCTGTGGTAGAGTGTCAATAATCAAACTCTAGCCGGGCTCTTAGCATTCTTTTTTTTAAATGTATTTGGTCAAGGGTCTCACTATACAGCTCAGATTTGTAGTGATCCTCCTGCCTCAGCCTTCCCAGTGCTGAGATTACAGGTTTGCACTACCATTCCTGGACTCAGTGGTAGGCTCAGTGCACCCAGGTGGAAAGGGCAGTATCAGGGACTGAACCCCTGTCCCTGCGCTTGTCTAGGCAGGCACTTAGTCTGCTGAGCTATCTCGCCAGCTCCCTAGCATTCAATCTGATATGTTCCTTTCAGGCAGCTTCTTGGTTCTCGTTTCTCTGATTCTGCGCTATTGTGCTGTTACATGGACGACAAGCTGAGGGTCTGTAATAATAAAGATCAACAATTCTTAGAAAGCAGACAGCTTAGAACAAAGGGTCCTGGACCACTGCTGCTACCACATGAAGATATTCTTCACTGGTGTCCTCTAATGCTGGCGGGGTAGAGCCACTGAGAGCCTGAAATGCAGCTAGTGGGGCCGGGGAACTGAAGTGGAGCTTGAACAGCTCCTAGAGGCTATCTGGGGGCTGGTGCAGCTGCAGGACACCAGCTTTTGGGCCCTTTCGATCCATGAGCAGCACCAGATGATGCTGAGAAGTATAGACTCAGAAGTCCCTGAGCCAGACTCTTTCTTGGGTTTGAATGTGAGCGAGCTGTGTAGCTTCGGGAAAGTGACTGCACCTCTGTGTTCCAACGTTACTCCCCCCAACACACACACACACAAAAGGAAGATCTTAAAGATGGTTGTGAGGGTCTTTGGGCTGTGCCCTTGATGATTATGAAGTTTTATTATATTGTATTTATGTGTATTTGTGTTTTTGAGACAGGGTCCTGCTATGTAGTCCAGGCTGGTCTAGAATTTGTAGCAAGCCAATGCTGGGGTGCCAGGCATGCATCATGACTGAGCTAGATATAAAAATTGGGCACACACCCCTTCAGAGAAGCCCTGGTGAGAAGACGAGAAGAGCAGAGCTCAGCGGGCTGGCCCATCCTCAAGGCACCAGCTGGGCGTTCTTCCTGTACTCCACCATGGGGACCTAGCTCTCCTTCCCACCCCAGTGGGGCACAGAGGTGGAGGACGGAGGGCCAGACAGTGATATGATGGCTTAAGATGGGAGCGGTGGTGTACTGCTGTAATCCCAGCACTGGAGAGGCTGAGGCAGGAGGATCATGGCGAGTTCAAGGCCAGCCTCAGCTACGTAGTGAGTTCAAGGCCAGCTTGAGCTGCATAGTGAGACACTATCTGAAAAAAAAAAAAAAAAAAAAGAGGGCCTAATTGTGGGTCCTCAGGACCCAGTGTGCACAACAGGGCTGGGGTGGGGACCCTCTTCCCCACTCCACAGTACTGGGGAAATCCTGCAGCTGTGAGGGACAGGTGGGGAGTAACATGGTGCAGACGGGGGCAGGCTGAGACCAGAAAGGTGGGGGTAGCTTGTCCTGTAGTGGGACCGGGGCAGAGGGATCAGCTCTGGGGGCCAGAGGTGGGCACTGTGCCCAGGCTGTTCTGTGTGAATGGCGCCCTCTGGAGTCTATGTCGCAGGATTGTGTGTGTGTGTGTGTGTGTGTGTATGTGTGTGTGTGTGTGTGTTGCTCACTGCAAAGTCCATTCTGGATTCCTTGTTTAACCCCTAATTTGATCAAAAAGGGCTGGTGGCACACACCTGGAACCTCAGCACTGTGGGAGGCTGAGGCAGGAGGATCACAAGTTCAAGCCCAGTCTGGGCAATTTAGGGACCTAGGGAGACTCTGATCCAAAATAAAAAATAAAACAGGACTGGAGATGTAGTTGAGACCCTGGGTTCTGTCCTCAGTGCTGGGGGTGAAAAAGGTAACAGGTGAGCGATACAAGAAAATAAACTGGCTGGAGAGGTTAAACGGACACAGAGCAAGGAGGGGCCTGTCCCTGCCGCTGGAGCTGAGCCGGCTTGGCCGTTCCATCTGACCCGGCCTCTCCCACATCAGGGAGGGGCTTTTCTTTTCTTGATTATTTATTTATTTATTTATTTTTTTCTTGTTTCAGAACTTTTGTTTGTTTATTGGCGCAGCATGTGGTGCTGAGGATCAAACTGCGGTCCCTGCAGCCGCCTAAGGTTTCCTAAGCAGGTGCTTTAGACCACTGAGCCATCCTGCCCGGCCCTGGGAGGGGCTTTTCTAGTTGCAGAATAGCGGCTCCTGCTTCACGCAGGGCTGGGAGGAGGCAGCCTGGAGAAAGACCAGCTCAGCAAAACTTGAGGCTTCCTTCCTGGGGCTGCTGGGGCCTCAGGGAAGACACCAGAGGGCACGGCCCCCTTGGCCTGTCCCTTGCAGTCTGAAACACACAGGACCCCAAATCTCTGATGCCCTCCCCAGACAGCTCATTGTCCCTGCCACTGGTCACACAGGATGCCCTAGGGCCCTCTGCCCCTCTGCTTCCCTTGCATGAGTCAGTGTCCCCAGCTTGTCCCTGCCTGAGGAGCATTTCTTCTACCTGCTTCCTCAGGGCTATTGGTCCTGAATCTCCATACTGGCTGGGTGTTAGGGCCCCATCCTGCTGAACACAGTCTTGCCCAAAGCCTATCTTTGCAGTAGTCACTGTGATCAACAAGGGTCACTCTGCCCTGCAGGGACCCAGGCATGCAGGGGACCCTCCTACCCTTGAGCTTGCAGCACGCAGGGCCACAGCACGCAGGGCCACAGCACGAGGCAACCCTGTAGGGAAAGCCTGAGTGTGGGGTGAGGTCCCTCGGGCCTGGGCCAAGCAGAGCCTTCTCTCTCCCCACCATTGGACTCTTAGCATGGAGGGGCCGCTGTCACTGAGAGGGTGTCTGTCCCCAGCCTGTGGTCTCCCTGAGTGGGCAGGGGCCTCCTCCATCAGGCGGGGCTCTTCCATGACAGGGCTGTATCTTTCCTCGCTGAATGTGTCCCGTGCCACGGAGGCGCTACGTCTGGCTCCTGAAATACTTCGGAATTCATGAGGAATCAATGAACTCCCCCTTTCCCTGAGAGTGGGCCCCATTCCCAGACCCACCCAGGGAGGCAAAGGCTGTAGGTCAGCAGGCCTCACGCCTGCCCACGGGATGAAGCCCGTATATTTATATTTTTAAAGTCAGCATTGAAATTACTTCTGATCCCCTGAACCATCAGTTCAGAAAAAGGTTAAGCAACATGTCCTTTTCCAATATTAGTGTGGACAAAGGGAGCTTGGGACAGCCTAGGTGAACCTCACCCGGGAACTGGCAGAGTTTAGATAGCAGTCCTGGGGGCTGGGGATTTGGCTCAGTGGTAGAATCCTTGCCTGGCAAGCTGGGAGACCTGGGTTTGGAACTCGGTATCAAAGACAAAAAATCAACCTCCCCTACAGACAGAGGTTGGGGGGCTGGGGAGTCCAGCGTGGGAATGGTCTTGGACAAGGCCCATCCCAGTCTCTGTCCATATCTGTCTGTCTCTGTGTCTTTCTGTCTGTCTCTATTTGTCTCTCTTTGTATCCGTCTTTTTCCCTCTTTGTGTCTGTCTCTGTCTATCAGTGTTTCTGTCTTCATCTTTCTCTCTGTATCTGTTTTTGCCAGTCTTTCTCTCTCTGTCCATCTGTCTCTTTCCCTCTGTCTTTCTGTCTCTATCTCTTGTCTGTCTCACTCTGACCATCTGTCTCTCTTTTTCTGTTAGTCTCTGTCTCTTTCTATCATCTGTCTCTTTTTGTATCTCTTTCATTCTATTGTTCTGTTTGTCTGTTTTCTGTCTGCCTATCTGTCTGTCTTTCTGTCTCTGTCTCTCTTTCTCTGTAGGCTAGAACACTACCACTGAGCTACATCCCTTATAGCACTTGCTAAGCTGCCCAGGCAAAACTTGAACTTGTAATCCTCCTGCCTCAGCCTCCTAGAGCCTCGGGGTACAGGTGTGTGTCACCACACCCAACTCAGTGAATGTTCCCTGGCCTCAGTTTTAACATCTGTAAGATAGAGCGGGTCTCGTGTCTTACTTTACCTCTCAGGCCTAAGGTAAGGCCTAGGGCAGACAGTAGATGTGGGATTCCTTAGGAAGTTTGCCCACCAGGGGACCTATGGTGATGGCGTAATTTACCAGAGAACCCAACCTGATTAGCCTTCCCGACACAGTGATGGCTCCCAGCCCCGCAGTCCAGTCCCATCGATATTCTTCAATCATATAAGAAGCATTTACTGAGCACTCACGGCGCGCCAGGCACTGTGCCAGGCGTGGGGATATGGTAGTGCCCCTTCCAGTCCACTCCGTAGCAGCAGCAGTGCACACTAAACTAAAATCAGATCCCTTCCCAGCTGTGCCCAATACCCTCAGGTCTCCCAGGGCCTTCAGAACAAAACTCAGTGTCCTGGGGTGGCCCCCAGGACACAGAAGACTCCCCCTCTCAGGCACTTTGGTCCTAGCCACCGCAGCTGAGATCCCTCCTCACCACCAAGGGGCCTCCTGAGTGCTGTCTCTTCTCTTTGCAATTCATGCCCTCATCCTGGCATGGTTTGGTCTTTCTCCTCTTGTGAATTTTTTTTTTTTCTTGTTTCAGAACCTTTGTTTGTTTATTCATTCATTTTTATGGCCGGCTCAGCCCGCCCCGAGGAAAGGGCTGGCGCAGCATATGGTGCCCGGGATCGAACCTCGGTCCCTGAAGCCGCCCAAACTTCCCCAAGCAGGCGCTCTAGACCACTGGGCCATCCCGCCAGACCCCTTTTTTTTTTTTTTTTTGGTCTTTTTGAGACAGGGCCTCACTATGCAGTTCAGGCTGGCCTTGAGCTCACTTTTATAGCCCAGACTGGTCTCGAACTCACACTGATCCTCCTGCCTCAGCCTCCCAAGTGCTGGGAATACAGGCATGCGCCACCACGCCCAGCTTGGTCTTTCTCCTCTTTAAGACCATGACTGAAATGTTGGCCCCTGTGACATTTCCAACCCCACACTCCCTACTCCTTTTCCTACTTATAACATTCTCTCAGTAGTCCTTTTAACGGAAATGGTATTTATTTTTCTTACCAGTGCAGTCTGTTGTCTCTTTCTTTTTTTCTTTTTCATTGTTGTCTCTTTCTAGACTATAAAGTCCATGAAGCTGGGATCATGTCTGTTTTGTTAGTGCGGAGTAAGCAGCAACTATGGCAGTGGCAGGCACATAGTAGGTGCTCATTAAATATGTGTAGGATGAACGAGGGGAGGATGCAGCCGGCGTCCCACCAGCAGGGGGTCTGGCTGGGCATGGGGTGAGGAAAGAGTGGTGAAGAACATGGGCCCTCCCCCCTCAACCAGCATGCTGCCCAGATTGCCTTATCACTAGTCTTGAGCAGCACAATTTATAACCCAAGTTAACTGCTTACTAATTAGCAGCTGGAGCCATTAATTGGCTATTTGTTAGAGCCCGAATTAATAAACTGATCTTCTAGTGGGGTCATAACTCTCTGGGTTCCTCATCCCCGCCCAGCCAGCCCCCACACCAGAGCATCTTGCTGGGCAGTTCAATCAATACCTGCCGCTCTGTGATTTTTCAGAGCCATCTCCCTGGAGAAGCCTGGTGATGACACCATCCGGGCAAAGACTCCTCTCACTCCCTCGCTCCTTCTTCCCAGCTCTGACTCACAGGCGGACCCCAAGGGGCGGGAGGAGGTGGCAGGGCTTTCTAATAACCCAGGGTCCTAGACAAAAGCCTGGTGCTGCCCTATTTGAGGTCTGCCTGGGCCTCCTGAAGCTTCTCTGAGGTAAAAACATGGGGCTCTTCTGTCTACAGGTAGCTGGCTCTCAGTCTGACCCTAGACCCTGGGGCCCCCTTCCTGAGCTCTTTAGCTCTTGGGGTCTACATCTCAGGCCCCTACCCCACTCTTTTAGTCCTGGGTGTGACAAGAACCGGAAACATGCCCTGTGAAGATGGGACTAGACACCCCGAGGGCCTCCCATACCTTCAGTCTGGAGCAGGTGTCTGCCAGGGCCTGGTCTGGCCTCCCAGCAGCTGTGTGAGTCGTGAGAATTAGAGTCGATCCACACAGCAGAGACCCAGCATGTGTCATCTGCTCCCACCTTCACTTCTCCCAGCCATTCTGTGAGGCCAGGATCCCACTACTTTACATCTGGGAAAACGGAGGCCGGGATTGGTTATGACTTGCTGGTGGAGTACTTCCCCTCCTTGGTGGTGGTGTTGGTGGTGCCCCTGTCAGATACTGGGGAGCAGGCAGGGAACATGGGGGAGAAAGTGACTGAATTTGTAGGCACGGGCACACACAGGCTGTCAAGGTATTTACACTGCATACAATTAGTTGCGGAGTATTCACAAGTGGATTAGTGACAGCAAATGTTCAATCCCAGCCTGGCTCCAATCTGCACCTCTGCTCCCCTCCCTGCTCTGGCCCTGCTGCATTTTGAGTCTCTACTGCCTGTGTTCAGATAGGGCCAACTCCAGAGGTGTCAAGCTGAGCAGGTAGGGGCTCCCTTGTGCCTGGCAACTCACCCCAAAGCCCACGAGGAGCAATGCACTGCTGTGTGGTTGCAGCAGCTGACCGTGAAAAGAGAAAGGCAGCTTCCCACGAAATCCTCATCAGCTCTGAACCCAAAGCCAGGAAGAGTCACAGTCACCACAGCGCTCCTCCAGCTTTCTGGGGGAGACCGGGGTTTCTAGAAAGCTTCTAATAACGCAAAGATGACTGAATGAAGCTACTCGTCCTCGCACCTTCAGCTGGCACCACTTCCTTGTCAGACGGGGTGGGAAGAGGCAGAGAGCTTTGCATTTCTGTGAAACAGAAAATTATTTTTTTTCCCCTATTACTTTAGGGCAAGAGGAGGTGGAGAGTGAAAAGGAAGCAACCCTGAAGGTGTCCTAGGCCTATGATGAGAAGTATTCCTTAATTCGTTTAATTAATCTTCATCTGGGATCCTCGAACTTGGATTTGGACACCCCCCTTACTTGGCCTTAGACCCCTCACCCCCCAGGACAGGGAGAAAAAGGGAGGGGAGGACGCGGCCAGAATCAGAAGTCTTCCGGGGTTTTGGGAGTCCTCCGATGGGCAGGGAACAGCAAAGATGTCAGCGGGTGGCGCCCCTCCCCCACTCCACCAGGCTGGTCCCCTCTTTCCCACTTCCTCGGGGAGGGGGTCTAGGCAGGGACCCAGCAGGAAATGGGCTTGGGAAAGGTGTGCTTTATTAGTAGTATCTTAAATTTATGTTTTAATTTGCATGCAGAAAAATTAACTTTTTTTTGGTTCATAGGTCTTTGAGTTTTGAGATCCATCGCTGTCAGAATCCCCAACAGTTTCGCGGAGCCGGGTTGGGTGTGGGGGGGTGGGTTGCAATCTCCCTGCTTCCCAAGACTGCCGCGGCTGCCCCCGCTCCCACCGGTCCGCACTAACACAATCCCGGTGCACACGCCGAGCTAAACAACGGCGACAGGCGGAGCAGGTGAGATTGGCGGGCCCCGGGCGGGGGGCGCCACGGAGGCCTGGGGAGTCCGCCCGCCCCGCTCCCCAGCCTACGCCCCTCCCCGAGGCGTTCTGGAGCTGCGCCGTATCTACCGTGCCTTTGCGAGGCCCGGGAGCGCCGGATTTGCGCGGCTAGAGCTGGGCCCGGACTCGCCCCGCCAAGTCCTTGCGCCCCTGGGGCCTCCTGCAGTCCTGGGGGAAGCCGGCTAGGGAGTGGGGCGAACAGGGAAGACTATGGGAGACGCCGGGAGAAGCGTCCTGCAGGCAAACCTGTTGGCAACCTGTGTGCCGCGGCAAGGGCAAGGCTCTAAGCGCGCCCTCTCTGGCCGTGGCCCCGGTGTGCGACCCGCGGAGAGGCCGGAGCGACCAGGAAATGGGTGAGGGCTCGGGCGGGCGGAGTGGGTGCGGTGGAGCGCTCCGGAGCCGAGCACGCAGCAGGCGGCTGATCTCCCGCCTGCCGGACCCCAGGAGCTGCAGACGCCCCGGCCTTTCCCTCGGTTCCGCGCTCTAGTCCCGCCTCTCCAAGTACAAAAACACTGACGAAGTGTGCAGCGTCCTTAGGCGTGGGTCTCCGGAGCGAGCGGCCGTGCTTGCCTGCCCCGAGAGCGCGCTGTGATCACTGGGCGTGCAAGGGCTGGCGGAGAGCGAGCGGGCGGCTCCAGAGCCCGCGCCGAGACCCTCGTCCCTCCGTGCCTCCGCCGCTGTCCTTGGGATAGATGGATCCATTTCTGCTTTCTGACATTTTCCTGCTGGGGGCTAGGGAGGGGGCGGAGAGGGGAGAAAAAAGCGGTGAGGAGGGAGGAGAAGAGGAAAGAGGGAGAGGGAGAGGGGAAGAGAGGAGAGGAGAGGAAAGAGGAGATAGAAAGAGAAAGAAATAGAGAGATAGCTTCCCCTAGCCCTGTTTTGTTTTCTCTAATTGGTCCTGGGGGAGGCGAGGAAATTGGACAGAGGCTGGGCCGGGCGAGCTGGGCTGCCTTTAATTGGCTCCTTTTTTTAACTGGAGGGGAATCAAACCCGAGAGCAAGCGACAAAGGGTGGGAGAGAGAGAGAGAGAGAGAGAGAGAGAGAGAGACGGAACGGGGAGGAGGGAGGAGGGACGAGGGCGGGAAGAGGAGGAGGGGCGGGGGGAGCGCAGAATGAAAAGCTCGGAGGGGCGCGAAAGCAGCACAGCGGAGCCCAAGTTGCAGAGCGAGCAGAGCGCTCCGCCGGGAGCCGACCGGCCGCCGCGCCCCGGAGCCTGGCCCGGCCCCGCCCGCCCAGGGTCCCCGCCAGCCAAGGGCGGGGGCGGGGAAGACCAAGTTGGGGCGCGGCGCAGCCCCGCTCTCCGGAGAGCGCGGAGACGCGGAGCGCGGCGGCCGCGGCCAGACGGCGGGAGCAGAGCGCGGCGAGCCAGTGGAGGCGGCCAGCGGCGCCCGCGCTGCAACCCCGGCCTCGGCGAAAGCTCAACAATATTTAAAACGACTCAAACTTTCCAGCTTTCCTCGCTGTCTGGGGTCCCTAGTGCCTGGAATTGCTCTGCAGATCCCCGTGGGAGCGCCAGGGCGCGATTTCCCCTCCGGGTTTCTCGGTGGCTCAGCTAACTTCGGCGACCCCGGCACCGGTGGCGCTCGCCCTGCGGCCGAACCCAGCCCGCGCTGCTGCCAGGTTCGGGAGGCCCGAGCTGGGGCTCTGTGGCCGCCGAAGGTGCCCAGCGCGGCCCCCTTGGGTCGGGCCGCGGAGCCCTCGGCGTTACGTGAACTGGAGACAGCGGATTAACCCCGGCGGAGTGCCGGCCTCCCCGCCCCTGCTCGGCGTCCCCTGGGCCGGGAGACAAGTTTACCAGTCGTCGGTGGCCTGTTGGACTGAAGCGCGGCCGCCGCAGCAGAGGTCCCCGGCACCTAGCAACCCCAGCGGCCAGCCCTGGGGACCCGGGGCGGCTCGGCGGCCGGGCTCTTCGCGCCGGGGCGCTGGCCGCTGCGCCGGGCTCTTCGCGGCACTCCGGTCCGGGCCAGCGCCCCCTGTGTACCCGCGCGGGCAACAGCCCTGCCGAGGAGAAACCCTTGTCGCCGCCGCCGCCTTCTCCTCGGTCTCGTGGTCTCCGTCGCCTCTCGGGGTAAGAGGGAGACACGGGGCGTCACGGGTCCCCGGCGGACGCGATCCCGCCGCGTCTCCGGCTGCGCCGCCTCGCGGGGATGAAGCACCTGCCGTGAAGATGGAGGTGACCTGCCTGCTACTTCTGGCGCTGATCCCTTTCCACTGCCGGGGACAAGGAGTCTACGGTAAGATGCGTGCCACTCCAGGCTGCTTAGCCCTGCGCGGAAACTTTGCAAAAGGCGCAAAGTGCGCACTGCCGGGGCTCAGTAGAGACCTCGGCTCGGACTCCGGAGTGGATACCGCGTCCCGCCCTCTCCAGGGCGCGAGGGGACCGTGTTGGTGGCTTAAGCGTGGAGGTTTAGGCGTGAAGCTGGGGATGCCAGAGGGAGGTACTGTTTTCCCAAATCCTGCCAGGTGCAGGAATGACTTGGAGTCAAAGGGTTCGGAGACCCCACGCACCAGGCAGGAGCAGCTACTCACACCTCCTCTAGTCCTCCTCTAGCTTAGCTTCCGGAGGGGAAGCGAGCGAGCGAGCGCGGCGCGATCCCAGTTGCGCGCGGCTGCGGGCGAGCTGCTCGCCAGGCTGGCGCCGGGCTCGCCTTCCGCCCGCGGGCGCTGCGGCTTCGCTATCCCTGTTCGCTCCTTGATCGTGGGAGCGAATTCCGGCATCTTCCGACCCCGGAGCTACCCTTCAGACTTCTCCCAAGCCGTCCTTCTTCCCGTCCCTGGTTGCTTCGCCCCACCTTCCTTCTGCCTGCGCAGACAGACACATCCAGCCACAGTCCCCAGCAAACGCACACGCAGCACTCACCCATCGGCCTACGTGGTCAAACTCTGCCTCAAGCCGCGCAGTTTTGCCCCCGCGCCCCACGCCGAGCTCCCACCCGTTCTCCACTCTACCTGGGGCGTTTTCCCGGGAAGGCCCCAAAGAGCAGGCATCAGCTGTTCAGGGTCACCCCGGCTCACCCCTCCCACCGTGGGGTGACCCACGGCCCTTTCCCTCTTCCTTTCTGCGGAGGAGGGGTCTTTGTAGATCACTTTTTAGTGAGTGGCCGGGATGGGCAAGATTCTCATTCTGTCTTTGGGCCCGAGGGCCTGAGGGCCTAATTGTTCCTCTTTAGATCAGGGGAGAGTTTGTGTTATGGTGGGTGGCAGAGGCAGTGTTTCCTGGCTGCCAGGTGCTAAATGCCTCCTTCTGGAGGGGGCCCTGATGTGTCTTCCTGTGCCTGGCAAGAAGAGGGGGTTGTCCTGGGGGGGTGTCTGGAAGGTGGCCTGTGCCTAGCCTTGCACAGCTAGCTGGCTTGGGCTGAATTCCCTGGTGAGGCGGGCCCAGGCAGCTGGCCAAACTCTGCTTCTTAATTAGTTTGTGTGTCTCTCGCCGGCTGGCCCCTCACAGAGGCCAGAAGAGGCAGGGAGGGGAGGAGGGGAACTGTTGGGCTGTGGGGGAGGTCCCTGAGCCTGTCCTGCAGGCTTTGGTTCTTTAGGACAGAGGAAGATGCCACCCGACCAGGGGATTCCTTTCTTTCTTTTCTCCAAGGATTCCCTCCAACTCCAGTGCCTCCTCAGGGTTCCCCAAGAGGGACGCTGCTGAGCCCGGTGCTTCCTCCTCAGGGCTCTGGCCAAGGCTCGCTCAGGTCCTTCTTCTATGTGCCCGTGGGCAGGCCTCCCAGCCCATCCCTCCAGCTTCTGCACCTTCTATAGGGTGGCCTGGGGCATGGCCTAGAAAGCCCCCAACAGTGATGGTGGGTTTCAGAGGACTAGGTGGGTTCTCCCAGACGAAAGTCTCCGTAGACTCATAGGCTTGGCTGTCCCGTTTTCTCTCTGTATCTCCTCCTTTGTGCGCCCAGGCCTAGCTATTGTCTCTCAACAGAGATCACAGAGGGCTGGGTGCACCAGGACAATGCCTGGTTCTCTGGGCGACATTCTTTCTGCCTTTCCTTGGAGAGTTTGCCTCCCAGGAAGAAGGAAAATTGAGCTGTGGGAAAGTCTCCACTGAGGTGGCTTGAGAGGAAAAGATCTAGCTGGAGTAGGACGGGAGAGCCCTGTGAGGCTGCTGAGTTCTTGGTGGTGCTAAATTACTGGGCAGGTGTGGAGCGCAGGCAGCCCTGTGTGCTGGGACTTGCCTGAGAATCGGGATGGAGAGCTGGGGTTCACTTTTTTGCTCTCACCCCACAGCAGATAAAGTCCTGGGAAAGGGTCAGGTGAGAGAGATGACCATTCAGATTCCTGTCTCGGCCATGGGCAGCAGTAGCATGGTGCCCAGCACACCTCAGGTGCGAGTGGAAAGCCATGCTTGGGGGAAGGCTGAACAGCTTTTGGAATTGCTGCTCCCCAAGAAGTCTGTTAAGGGCTGGTTTCCAGCAAGGCATAGGGGGCTTACGCAGGATGGGCTCTGCTTATGGAGGGTCATGGAGTCCTCAAAAGGAGAGGCCAGAAGCCCCGATGTGGTCCTGGTCGTGGGCAAGGTGGCAGTATGTGGTGCTCCAGGCACAGAAACAAAATGTGCCCCAGAGAGGGAGCCCAGGTTCTGCCCCTCCGCCCCCCGTACCATGGCGTCGAGGAGGGGCAGGTTGGAAAGAAGGCTGAGCCGAAGAGATGTGATGTGAGACGAACCTGGGAAGCAGGTGCCCAGAACCCTAGATCCTGCTTTCATCACGGTCCTTGCCTGCTCTCAGCTTTGTGTCTGCAGCAGGGCTGGGAAAGCTCAGTGTGTCCAGGTGGCTTCCCTTTTCTTTGGGGCACAGATGCTACAGCAGCCGACTGCCGGACCAGATGGTCTATTTGGAGCCAATCCCCCTCCCTCCTGGCTTCCCAATCTCCTGGCCCAGTTTGCTGTCCTCTGGGTGGATCCTGTAATCTGCTTTCTGGCGGGCCTGGGTGCTGGGCTGGGTCCAGAGGCCTGGCTCTGGGGCAAGGCAGTAGCCCGGTTATGGAGGAGCTATATATCCTGAGTGCTGAGAGCACCCCCTCTTCTGTCCAGCATCCTTTCCTCCTCTCAGAGCAGCCGGACTTCCAGCCAGGGTTAGGTCTGTGGGATTCCTCTCCCTTACAAAAACACAACAAACCACTGGATTATTTAATATGCAGGAGCGGGAATTGACATTATCCTTAAGACAGGTTGTTTGCAACTTACTGGTGGAAGTCAAAATATTTCACCAAAGGTGTCATCAGAAACTACTATCCTATGCTAATTTTTGTGGGAACATGAAGACAGATGTTGAATAATTTGACAAGTGCAACATAGCTTACAGAATTATCACCAAGTCAGGTTTTTTCCCCTCCTCTAGGGAGTGGAGGGAAGGAATTTCAGCAACTGAGTCTCCAGGTGTCATCTTCAGGGTGTGGATCTGGATGTGGGGACTTGGCATTTTTCTCCAGCGATTACCCACTTCTGTCTTGAACCTTGCTCTTCACCTCTGGCTCTTCCCTGAGCCCCACAGCTGGCGGCCGAGGGTGGCAGAAGGCTCTGGGTTTCCTGAATGTTCTCAGGGAGGCTCTTGCCTCTGTCCTGCCTTTCTTCCCACCCATAGATATTGCACGGGGGATCGAGAGAAAGCTCCTCATGCCCACAAACCCAGGATATTTTGTTTGCTTTGCTAGTACTGTGCACACCCTCAAATTGGCGCCAGCTCCTGAACCATTCCCAAGGCCGCCAGGCTTTATGCTGCAAGGACAGAGAGCCCCCTGGGGTCCAAGATCCCTGGGGTGTCCTTTCCTATACTTTAGGTGGGCATCCAGCTTCACCAGTGGGTGGGGGCTCCAGGGAGGCCCAGATAGGTTGGAGGGTGGTTTATCAGCAAGAGAACCCCCTCGAGGGCCCCGGCTGGGTTATTCAAGGGCCTGCTTGTAATTGGCTGAGCCCGGTTGTGAGCTGCTGTGGCCAGGGTGGCAAAGCCTCATTTAGAGCCTGGTATTAGCTCTGCTTTGCTGGAACATGGAGGGCCGGGGGTGGGGGGAGCTCCGTGGGGAGAACCGAGGGAGCTAATCACAGCCGCCAAGGCCTGGCAAATGAATGATGCAGGAAATCAATACCTGGGGGCGGGAGTGGAAATCCGGGCAGTGGTAGCAGTCCTGGTTTCTCCTGGCTGCCCAAGAGGCAAGGATGGGCCTGGGAGGAGTGAGACAGAGGCAGGAATGTGGAACCCCCTCCAGCCTGCTCCCACACACTCCTGTACTCTTCGCCTTGTATTCTTCTCCTTGTAGTAGCCATCAGAAGATGCTACATGCCAGCAAATGCCCTGTCCGATGAAGACAGCACACATGGGAGATGGAAGCTTGAGCCCACCAGAGCCCCATCTCACACCGTCCCTGCCTTTGGGCACCTGGGCCTGAGCAGGGCCTGGGCCTGGAGGTGGAGGGCTCTCCTCTAGCTACCTGGGAACCCTGCCCTGAGTGGCCGGCGCCCGCTGCTCCAGACCTAGCCAGCAGGGGGCGGGCTTGGCCACCACATGGCCGTTCCCCTTTCCTGAATTCTGTGGGCCTCACCCTAGGGAGGCGGGAGAGTCACTCCCATTCCTCAGCCTGAGGCTAATAGGGCTTCCTTGGGGACTTCTGGAGCTCCAGCGCTCCGCGTAGCTCCGGTGAACCTGTCCTAGTGTTCCAGGGTACTGTGCCTGGCCAGAGCCGCACTTCCTGAGGGCACGAAGCACTTCCAAGGCCAGGGCAGAGGTCGGTGGGGGCCTCGCTCAGCTTGGGCCCCTGGCCAAACAACACTGTGTGCGCCCGGACCTGTGGCTAAGCCCGGCCATCTCCCGCGGACTCGGGGCACAGCGCCTTTTCCCATGCTCCGAGGATCGTGCGGTGCAGGCTTGTGCCTGCCCAGAGGGGATATTGGTAGTAAGGCCAAGCGCAGCGCTGGTGGATGCATATTTCTAAGTCTGTGAGTAACAGGCACTTTTAGCAAAACAATCCAATGCTACATCCAAGTAGAAGAAAGTAAAGCTCGCGTGATATGACGCCACGCCTTCGTGATGGTTCTTTCGGTCGCCGTCTCTGTGGGAAGAGGAATGGCTTAGGGATTCCGGTTGGGTCTAACAATAATCTCTGACCACTGTGTAGGGCCACCTGCCTCCCAGCGTTTTTATGCCCCTCTTGCCTTGATTCCTGGGACATTCTGAGCGGTCAGCCCAGGAGGCCCATCCTGTTGTTACCATTTAACACATGGGAGAACCAATCCCGAGGGTGTAAGTGCCCTGCTCTCCATTGCTCAGCTGGTGAGACGTGGCCCTGGGACTCGATCCTAGCGGGGCTGCTGATGTAGGAGGGCTGTGGCTGTGCCTGTCACCTGCCATTCAATATTTCCGGAGTCCCTGCACCACATCTGACACAGCCCTGGGAGAGATCTGGTCTCTAGAGGTCACAATAAATGCTACATAGCAAGGGCAGATAGAGGGCAGGGGGCTGGAGGGGTGAAGATGTCCCCTGCCAGGCTGGAGAGGGCATCGAAGGTAGAGGGTGTGGTGGCACAGACACAGGCCTGTGTGTGGGACGGAGTGGTACGGCTGTTGCACAGGGGATCAGGGAAGTTGGGGTTGGCAAAGAAAAGGAACGTTGATAGTAACCCCTGGCATTTACTACCAGGTGGAGGCCCTACGCTGTGGCAATCCCCGGTGCTGTTGACCCCACAGCCCATTTTCCACATGAATAAACTGAGGCCTCGGACCAGTGAGGAGGTCACTTGTGCCAGGGACAGAACTGGACCTGAGCCTGGATGGCTGATTGCAGGGGGGTCAGGGCTGGAATTCTGGGCCTGGAAGAGGCCGTCAGGAGGAGCTCAGCAGGCCAGTGGGTGGACGTGAGCCGAGCCCAGGGCTAGGCAGCCACACAGAGGCAGGTTGCAGGAGACCTCAGGAGACTCCCAGGAGGCCTCTCGTGTGTCCAGAGCACTTATAGCGAGCTCTGTGAGAAGGATCGGGAAAGAATGGGTATGAAAACTACAGTCACCCCACACACAGTGCCTCTGCTTGAGGCCCTTGAGAAATTCAGTGAGAAAAGCACTCTTTCGGTGTCCTGGAGGTTATTACATTGAGATTGAGACAGGCGTGGCAGTAAGTGTGTCGGGGAGCGAGAAGATAACACATCTTTTGGCAGTGAGAAGGCATCTTATGGCGAGAGAAGGCATTGAAGGTAACGATGGTGAAGCGTGGTTTTGGTTCACCTGTAGCGGTCAGAGGGATCTTGGTGAAGATGAGAAGATGCTGGGTAGGGGGGGAGCGAGGTGGATGTCTGCAGGGATTGCGCCCTGGGCAGAAGAGGCAGTGCAAAGGTCTTGGGGCGGGAGTGTGCCCGGCCTGCTGAGTGACAGCAAGGAGTTCAGTGTGGCCAGTGCAAGAGCGAATAAGGGGAAGAGGGCCGGTGAACAGGGGAGAGGCCTCATCGGGCCAGAAGTTTGGGCAAGGACTCTAGATTTTTATTCTGAGTGAGATGGGTGCCACAGAAGGTTTTCAGCAGAGAACAGGAATGGCTGTCCGAGAACGGGGCTCCTCTGGCTGCGAGGTACAGAGTAGGCTGGGGGCAGGGGGACTAAGTTAGAGGCTGTTGCAAATGGTGAGACAGGACGCTGTAATCCCCTTAGGTCCCAAAAGTATCTGGGGAAGAGCTCCCATGGGGATGGCCCTGGGCCCTGGGCCCACGGTGGCCAAAGGAAGTACAGAAGCTGGGCAGCCTGGGCAGTGAGGTGAAAAAGTTTGGGCTTCAGGGCAAGAAAGCTGAGCTGGACCCAACTCTGCCCTGCTTGGTTTGTTTGAGAAGCTGTGAGGAGTGACACTTATCTTTTAGGCAGTGGCCTCTCCCTGTGTCCCACCTGGGATAGGGGTCTGGAGCCCTGAGCACAGATGTCCTCAGTGGACAGAAGCTGAAGGGGGAGCAGGGAAGGCCAGTGCCCCGGGGCACACCAGCAGGTAGGGGATGGGATGGGGAAGAGGAGGCGGGAACGTGGAGGAGCCTGGAGAGGGGACCAAGACCAAAGTTAGGATGTGGGTGTGGGGGACAGGCTGAGGCAGAGGAGGCAGCCAGCAGGGACATGACGCGGGGGACCCTCAGGCTTGTGGTCTACAGGGCTCCGTGAGGATCTCATGGAAGTTCAGGTTCCCACTCCGGAGGGCAGGCGCTACGCCATGGTGGTTGTTCCTCCCTGAATCCCAGGAGATGCCCAGCAGCTGGCCTGTGTGTTGCCCTTTGCATACCCAGAGCATCAAGGGAAGAGGACTCCAGCTGGCAGAGCTGTGGGCAGGCAGGGCCAGTGGGCAGCCACACACGGGGCCTCACCTCTCTGAGGCTCAGTTTCCCTATCTGGAAGGTGGGTTCAGGCACACCCACCCCTTGGGGATACAGAGAAGCCTGTGAATGACAGATGGCACTTTGTAAACTCCAAGTTGGGCGGTGAGGACTCTTGTGGCGGAGGCAGGTAGACAGTGGGGAGCCCCAGGTGTGGTGCCCTGAAAGCAAGAGGTGCAGGCTACACTTTTGGGAACTGCGACAGGCGGGGGAGACTGGGTGGCCGCTGTCATCACCAGAGCCCAGCGCCTGCTTAGTGGGTGACCTTTGTCAGGGAGCCTCGGGGACATCCTTTGTCCAGCCTTGGAGATGTCACTCAGTCAGAGCGCTTCAATTATCTGGAGACGGAAGTGATCCTCAGCTCTGACGCCGCCTCGGCTGCTACCACCACCTCTCTGATTCAGAAGCTCTGCAGGTGGCAGTGAGGCAGCTGTGGTGGGGACAGCTCTCCAGTAGATGCTGGGCACAGCTGGTGTGGACAAATCAGGAAGAGGCAGGCTAAGACATGTCTTCTTCCCTGAGGACGTGTCTAGCTTTTCCAGGCCACTGCCTGAGCTTAGGCTTTACCACAGTTACAGGGACCCCAGGGCCTTTAAAAAAAAAAGCTCACTTAGGAATTTTTAGAACTATGAACAGAGACTTTCTACTCCAATGGTGCTCACCGGAAGGTCCAGGCCAGGAGCTCAGGAGACAAGAGGCTCTCCCTGTGCCTTTAAAAAAAAAAAAAAACAAAAAACTTCATGATCTTGCTATATAGCTGAGGCTGGCCTGGAACTTGCAGTGATCCTCCTGCCTCAGCCTCCCTACTGCTGGGATTACAGGTGTGCGCCACCAGGCCTGGCTTTTCTCCCTAACAGAGGGGCTTTCTGATGACAGCTTGGGTCAGTTGTGTTGCCTCTGTGTATGGCGGCTCTTTCGTTTGTTCTTTTCCCTGTTTGCTGGACGATGCTAAGAATTTCAGAGCTGGAGTGCAGACTGGCAGTTTGGTATGCATTAGGCAAATACTTAAGTGGTGGGGGTCTGGGGCCAACAGCAGAAGTGACAGCAGGTGGCCTCAGGGCGTAGTTGTGGTCTCATTTCTTTTTCTTTTTTAATAACTTTATTTTATTTTATTTATTTATTTTCTTGTTTCAGAACTTTTGTTTGTTTGTTTATTTTCATGGCTGGCTCAGCCTGCCCTGAGGGCAGGGCTGGCGCAGCATGTGGTGCCAGGGATCGAACTGCAGTCCCTGCAGCCACCTAAGCTTTCCTAAGCAGGCGCTTTAGACCACTGAGCCATCCTGCTGGGCCCCTGCAGTCTCATTTCTGAGGCTCCAGGGGAAGGACTTGGGCAAGGCCCTACAGCAGCTGGCAGTGGCGTCAGGCTCAAGATCAGCTCCTCTGCCCACCTGATGCCCCCTCTGCCCACTTGATGCCCCTGTCTGCACCCCAAGGGCCTGCCCAGCCTGTACTGGGGAAAGGGTGGGTCTGCTCTCAACTCAGAGAGCAGAATGGCATAGCCAGCCCCCAGGAAACACTGTTTTGTTTTGTTTTGTCTTTTTTTTTTTTTTGTCTTTTTGAGACAGGGTCTCACTATGCAGCTCAGGCTGGCCTTGAGCTCACTTTTGTAGCCCAGGCTGGTCTCGAACTCGCACCGATCCTCCTGCCTCAGCCTCCCGAGTGCTGGGATTACAGGCGTGCGCCACCACGCCCGGCCTGTTTTGTCTTTTTGAGACGGGCTCTCACTATGCAGTTTAGGCTGGCCTTGAACTCATGTTTATAGCCCAGGCTGGTCTCAGACAGCCCCCAAGTGCTGGGATTATAGGCGTGCACCACCATGCCTGGCCGGAGCCACTGTTCTGATGCCCAAGGTTTTCTTTGGCCTACGGATCGGCCGCTTGGCCTTCTCATCATGCTACCTTCTTCCTGCTTGAAACAATGGCTCCCAAGCCTATCTGTGCACACCTGAAATACCCTGGGCAGGTGTTTTTTTTAATCCCTGTGTGCCCTATGTGGTTCTAGTGTGTGGCCGGCTTAGAGCCTTGTGCCTCAAGGTCACGGAAGGCTGTTGAGGCGCAGGCATCATGCATGGCGTATTCCAGGCTAGAGGAAGGAGCACTTCAAAGGGCGGCTTTACCAGCCGAGTTGCGTTCCATTAAAGAACCTTCTCAGAAGCTCCCTTTGAAATCTTCGAAGTCTTGGGTTTACACCGTCTGTCCCGCCAGCCTCCCAAGGGGCTGTGGTTTTGTCCCCTCTTCTCCCTGGGCCCCACCCTGTATGCGGGTGCTGGTTTGGAGGGGTTGGAACCTCTCTCCACCTTCGTCCCAGCACTAGGGAAGCTCTGAGGACTCCAGGAGACTGGGGCCAGGTGCTGCAAGCCATGGGCCCAAGGGTCCTGGGAAGGTGCCCTGGCTCGTCTGCCTGCCAGCCAGCCAGCCACAGGCTCCCAAGTCCACGCAGCCTCAGTGTGGTTCGCTCAGGCCTCTGGTCCTCCTCTGGAGGGAAGTTCTCATTGTCTGACCATACGTCAGCTTCTTGCAACGTCCTCTGCCTTTCCCAACTTTGACGGAGGCATATTCCACACCCCCGGAGGGATACTGGGAAGGCAGGGGCAAGGGGTGGGCTGACTTGCAGAGACCTCATCTACTTGGGTTTGGTTCCAAGGCACCCTGAAACGCAGGGGGTCCTGGGAGAGGTCGTTTTGCCTTCTGGCGGAAGGAAGCCCGGTACATCATGGGCCTGGCCTTGCCTCCTTCCTGGACCTTGGGCACTGGGCAGATACAGAGAAAGGCCTCAGGTGTGGCCAGGCGGGAGCACAGTGGCCAACTGCGGCCCCAGGTGAGCAGAGACAGGTGGGTGCAGGAAGAGACTGAGGCGAGAAGGGACCCAGAGAGGTCCTTGTCAGAGAACTGCAGCGAGAAGTTCAAAGTCCAGGCGGAAGTTCAAAGCCACACCACAGATCCCGGAGCTGCATCTTCTCACCCAGTTTCAGGGGCAGCCAGCACGCAGCAGCTCCTGTGTGTTGAGAAGTTCATTGTGTGCCCCATCCCTGTAGCCCACCACCCCTGCAGGCTGCTCTTGGGGGGCCTGGCCGTGTGTGTACATGCACTCAGGGGTCGTGTTACATAAGGGGTGAGCTCTGAGCATGGCCCCATGAGAGATGTAAGACTGGACAATAAAAATTCACTTGGACCAGTGGTCTCAGTTGGGCCCCTCTTGAGTCAGGGAGCCAAGGGCAGGAGGTTCTTAGGGTAGCACCAGGGCTCTGCAGAGCAAGGGGGTCGTGAGCTGGGGAGCGAGGAACCCCACATAAGGCACCTGTAAGGGGTGACCGACTGAGCCAGCTGTTGCCATGTCTCTTGCAGGGCCCTAGAGCACAGAGAGAGAGAGATACGCTTCAGCGTGTCCCACTGTGGGTGAGGGAGGCCTATAGTGGGCTGCTGCGGGGCTGGGTGATCTCCGTCCTCCTTCCATGACCACGGTGCCCAGGAGTGGCAGGTGCCTGGCAGGAGGTGACGTCCTGAGGTGGAGGGGGGGACGGACCTCAGTGGCCCTGATGACCTGACGCTCTCCAGAGCCATCCCCACGGTTCCCAGCCCTGATTCCAGGCTGAACACTATCATGGGTGGGTGGCTCCTTGAATTCCATGGATTCTGTGCCAACATCCTCACCTCTCGTGCCCCCCAAGACCTCCTGCTAGAATTCGAGCCCTTTGTGCATGTAGGGGACAGGGTTGGGATTTAAGAGGACAAACCCAAACCTATGCTGTCTTTGGGGCATAGCCACAGAGGCCTAGTCATGTGTCCCCAGCCTTACTAAATTCAAAGCTGGAGCCAGGGTCCGAGCAGAGCGCAGAGCCGCAGAGTCAGAGGAGATCGTTGGGCAGATCTTAGAGAGAGAACTGCCGCCCAGAGAGGACAAGAACAGTCCTTAGGACACACAGGAAGCACCAGGTAGCCTGGACACTCCAGAGTTCAGAGGGAATGGATGGAAGGTTACCTGAGCCTATTTGCTTGGTGTTAGAGGCAGAAACCAGGGCCTGGAAGGATGCAAAGGTTCTCGCCAGCCTCGTGGCCATGAACACGTCTCTCCACCCACGCATGGCGTGTCTCCCAGCTCCACCCTACTCCTCTCTTCCCCTCAGCTCCTGCAGATGGTCTCAGCCCGTGGCATTGCCTACTGGCACCGTGGCCTTGGGGGTGCCAGCCAGAGCTCACTGCTGAGGGAAGCCCTGTTGTGCCCACCGCAGATACAGTGTCTGGCTCACTTCCTTGTTTTCTGGGGAACGGAGAGTGTCGGGGTTGGAGGCTGGCCAGGGTCACACAGTATGGACTGCAGCCTCCATCTCACCGCGTGTGTGTGTGCGCGCGCACATGCATGTGCGTGCATGCACACGTGTGTGTACCCCGTTCTTTCTGCCCCACACATGTGCACTGTGTCTGCCTGTCTGTGCATGTGTAGACAGAGTGGCGTGCGCACAGTAGGTGCGCGCACGCATGCTCTGCTGCAGCACATAGTGTGTGGATGAGTGTCGGTGCATGGGGTGCCCTGTGCACCTCTATGGGGGCTTCTCTGGGCCACCTTTTCCTACTCCCCAGCAGCCAGTCTCTCTGTCCTTTGTTTATGTCCAGTCTGGGAACAACTGCCCTCTGCCCCTTCTGGGAGGCCTGGTGTGGGGGCAGGGGCAGGCCGAGGTCGGCCTGGAGCTCCTGGCTAATTTTCCGGGCCCTGATCGATCCAGCAGCTTCTCCTGAGTCTATTAGCAGTCGGCAAGTGAAAATATCCCCCATTGCGAGCCCTGACCAGAGACAGGGAGGAATCCATAGCAATTTGTTCAAACAGAGGAGAGCGCTTCCTTCTGATTTGTATTCTAGGCAGTGAGGGGGTTGGGCTGGGGTGGGGGTAACCTGGCCTGGCCCCTGGCTCCCCACTGCCAGCCAGGGTGGCAGCTGTTGCCCCCTGGTTCCCAGGGGGGTGAGGATGGGAGGGTGGGGCCTGCGGGGCCGGAGAGCTCAGTTGTGGTTTTGGCTTACACAGACACAAAGCCGCCCGCTCAGAGCCTCTCTCCCTCTCAGAGCCTCTTTCCCCGGGCTCTGGGGCCCGTGCCAGGTGTGTGCTCACCCGCCTCACCTGTGCCAGGGTGGGGGCTGGGCTGGGCTGGGCATGGGGGGGGACAGAGCTGCAGGACCCCAGAGAGGAGCTGGCGGCTTTGCCAGACTCCAGTGTGAGACACGGAGCTCGGTTTGTCTTCCTGACTGAGGTCCTGATTTGCGCTGATGGTGGTGCGCACCCAGGCTCCCAGGCTGCCTGATCAGGAAGGTTCTTCCGCGCACCTGCGACGGTGTGCGCTCTGGCTGGCGTCCACCAGGGGTCTGCTCTTTTCTGAACACCATGGCCAGTGCCACCGAGTGCCCAGGCTTCTCCTCCTGCCCTGCCCTTGTCCTCTCTGCCCTGCCCCTTTTACTTCCTGGGGGGGCTACACCTTTTTTCAGGCCCAGGAACCCCTGATGTCTGGAAGTCTTTGGACTGATGCCTCTGCACCCCATTTTTCTAAGGAAACACCATCAATAAGTTAGCGGTCTTTGGCCCCATCAAGCCCTTTGTACCTGATCAGGGCCCAGGCCTGACCCTGGCAGGGGTGGGGGTAGGGGGTAGGGTTGGAGTGGGCGGGGCCGGGCACCATGGCAACCGAAGAGGAGGATTCTGGGAAGGGTGGGCCAAGGGCTTCTGCACAGCCCCACTGCCCAGGTCATGACCCTGGGGAGGGGCATAGCCAGAGGTGCTCTTCGCACTGAGCCCTGAGCTGCTCTCAGCTCTGAGGTCAGCTGTGGCACCTGACTTGCCAGGCATATGACACCACCAAGGTCTAATTTCAGTATCACGTAACTAAATATATCAAAGCTGAGGAATCATGTGTCTCGCTGCAGGGTTGTGGGGGGCATAGGAGGTGCTGTGGCTGGAGCATAAGGGGTAGAAGCTTCTAAAGCAGGTCTGGGGTCAAGCTCTGCCTCGGCTCCCCACTGCCTGTGGGATCAGAGTAGGTTTTACGCTAGGCCTCAGTTTCCCTCCTAAGGCAGTGCTAATGATAGCGCTTGCCTTAGACGGATGCATGGAGAGTTTTTCCTCAGAGGGAGGCAGCTGGGTTGTCTGGGTGAGGCCTCGCTTGGAGAAGGGTTCTGGCAAGCCACCCGGGCTCAGGAAGATGCTGCTGTCACTGCTGAGCCACAGAGACACCAGCCCCCGGACCCCGACCCCAACCCAGCACCCCCAACGCTGTCCAGACAAGTGACACAGGATTGTGAGAGAATGGGAAGGAGACAGCCTCGGCCTCAGTGAGGGGAAGGGCGGGAGGAGTGCCCCTCTATGCTTGCTTCCCTTCTGGGGAGGGACCAGGAAGTTTCATTAGCTATTGTCTCCTTTCACCACCCTCCTCCCTGTGGGTTCCAGGCTTCTTGCAGCTGGGTCCTCCTAGCTCCTGGGGGCCTCCCCCCTCCCTCCCCTGAGCCCTCGGCCCCCAGGAGCCTCCTAATATGGCAGCAACTTTGCATTCCCTTGGTGGGGGACTGAACTCCAACCGGGTCACCCCACCCCACCCCTGAGTCCTTCACTTTTCTCCCCCAAGCTGCTGGATTTCAAGTCATTTACAAATTGTCCAGAGGCTCAATATTATAATCAGGGGCTGGGGAGATAGCTCCGTGGCACAAGGGCCTGCCTGGCAAGTGCAAGGTCGTGAGTTTGAACCTGGGTCCCGGAAAAAAAAAAAAAAAAAAAAAAAAAAAAAAAAAAAAAAAAAAAAAAAAAAAAAAAAAAAAAAAAAAAAAAAAAAAAAAAAATATATATATATATATATATATATATAAATATATATATATATATATATTCAGATCCTATCATTCATAACTAAAATTTTAGCCAAAAAAGGAGAGAAACCCTTCAGTGAAGGAAAAAATAAATAATGAGTGAATATTCAAACAGGATGGCAGGTATTGCATTTCCTGATTTTTAAATATACCTGATGCTAAGGAAAACACGCTCCCAAACTTGATGTTTCCTAAACTGACTCTTGGGCAGGGGAGGGGGAAGATTGATCATCCCTGGAAGGGACTGAATATTTCCACCTCCTGGGGTATTGATATTTGAAGGGACACAGAAAGGGAAAGTGCATATTTAATGTGCTTGGTGCTGATGCATGTTAGGAAGAACACAGAGAACAAGGGGAGGCATGGGGAGTGGAGGAGGCAGGGTGGGCACACCGCCCTAGGCGGATGGTTTTAGAAGAAGGCTAGAAGAAATGCAGGGTAGAGCTCCAGGAGGAATGGGAGGTGCAAAGGCCCTGGGGTAGCCCATGGTTTGGCCTTCTTGGGAATGACGAGATGGAGAGGGAATCAAGGTGACGGTGGGCATTGCAGGCAATGGGAAAAGCATCAGCTTAGCCTCCCAGTAAGAGGAGAGCCGAAGCTGGGATTTGAGAAGCTCAGAGGTGGGGTCCCACTTCGTGTTGTTCAGGGCACCTTCTGGCTGCTGGTGCAGAGCAGGGGGCGCAAGGCAAGGGAGGAGGGAGGATGCTGGAAGGAGTAGCCAAGGCTGGGGATGGGCTTGGGCGCAATCCTGGGGGTGGAGGAGACAGGGCTGCCCGGTGGGTGGCGTGCGGGCACAACGTGTGGGAGGAGTGGCGGCTCCCACCAAGGCGTGGCAGACGGCGTGTTCCTACTAGCACAGGTGTGTGTGTGGGACCGGCTCTTAAGGCACAGGGGGCTCTGTACGCACGGTTGCCAGGTGTCAGTAGATGAAGAACATCTGGCTGGTCAGGTTCCTACATTGCTGCTCCTGGGCTTTTAGACTCTGGAGCTGATTCTCCTGGGGCCACTGCCTGGTATCCGGGTGAAAGCCTGGCCTGTTTGGACCTTGAGCTTGCAGTGCAGAGGTGGCCTTGGGAAGTGCCTGGTGGTGAGGTGGCAACAGCAGGCCGTGTTTCCCAAGGGCCGCAGCTCGACCTGGGATCCCACAATGCCCCGGCATGGGAGGCTTGGGGTGCTGCCTGGCTGTAGGACCTCTTCCACCGCCGCAACCATGCCAACCTTCCCACCTCCCTCTCCCCTTCTGTGCTGGGGTGAAGGCCCAGCCTGCTCTCCTAGCTGCAAGATTGATTTTGCTTTCAGGATTGTTATCATTATTATTATCCACTTAAACAACTTCATCTGGGAGGGGGGAAGCAACCCAGTGACCATCAGGCTTAACTATTTCTTCTAAATTTCCTGCCCATACCTGTCAATATATTTTTACATAGCAGTAAACAGTGGTCCATTCTGCTTTCTCCACCGACTTTATCTCCTGCACACGTCTCCTGCTATTGACTGAGCCATCAAACCTGTCACTTTTAATGGCCACGGAGCACCCCCTGCATTGATGCGCTGGGTTGGGGTCACCACCTCTCTGCCGCTGCCGCTGCCATCACCACTGGAGGCTGGGTAGCCAGTTTCCCTTTCTTTTAAAACATTTGGGCCATGAATTCCCTTATGCGAATGAATTTTTTTCCTTTTTAAATTATGTCCTGGGGGCCTCTTCCCCAAAGTGAGATTGCCTCATAGGTCACAGGATGGGAACAGTTTTACAGCTCTCATTTTGCTCTGCTGGGCTGCAGCTGGGAAGTTTGTGCTGGTGTTGCGTGTGGCCCGGCCACGGTGCATTCTTTCATTTTCATGTATTTGCCCTGGCTTTATAGGCGCCTTATGATGGGCCTTTTAACTTCTAATTTTCACTTCCCGGAGCCATTTTTGGGCCTCTCAGCCCCTAATGATGAGAACCGATCCGGCCAAACTTTACAGTGTCCTTGGCACTTTCTTGTCTGTGGCCCAACTTAACGAAGACACCCTGAATCTAATCGGTGGCTTCTGTTTCATACAAGGAGATGGGGGGGGGGGGCTGGGGGATTTTTCTTTCTTTATGTTGTGGCAGGCTCAGCCTGCCCTGGGGGTGGGGCTGGCACAGCATGTGGTGCTTGGGATCGAACTGTGATCCCTGAGGTTGCCTAAGCTTGCCTAAGCAGGTGTTTTAGACCGCTGAGCTATCTTGCCAGCCCTCCAGTTTGGGGATTTTTCTACCATGCCAGGTATAAAAGTCTCCTACCCACCTGCCTTCAACCCATTCTTACCAGAGAGCTCAAGCCCCGTAGAGAGGCCCATGCTCTGATATTGATATCAGCACCCCATGCCCCCAGGCATCCACATGCAGGCCTGGGCCAAACCCCTGGCTTCCAAGTGGGTCTCAGTTCCATGGGGCACGTGCAGAGCCCCATTTGATCCCTTAGATCCACTGGCCTTGGGGGTCCGGTGGTCTTGGAGTCTTCTTGCTTTAGCCCAACTGGCGCCCTGTCCCTTGACCTGAGATTGGCCTAGGTCTGCACGCTGGGCTGGAGAGTATGCTTCTCCCACAGAGACTGGGCCTCAGGCTCTTAGGAACAAGGCTACAGGGGGCTGGCCAGGCTCCAGGGTAGACCTACTCAGGGCAGGCACACCCAGGAGTCAAGAGTCTGACTGACACCCCGACCTCTGTCCATGGCTCCGGATTCCTGGGTGTTTTAGTTACTGTTCTCTCGTTGCTGGGACAAATACCTGACACACAAGCTTGGGGAAGGAAAGGTTTATTTAGCTCACAGTTACTGGAGGTTTCAAGATGCTGCCCTTGCTTCATAGGGTCTGGAGGAGAGGCTGGGGTGCTGCCGTGTCCAGGATGATTACCCTTGAGAAACCACCGCCTGGGGTTGGGGGACGGGGGAAGAACTTCTGACAGCGCTGTCAATTTAATGGTTCTGGCCTCTCTTGGCCACGCCCCTCAAGCCTCATTCTGGGCTTTTGGTCCCGCCCCTCGAGCCGCCCCCTGATTTACGTGAGGCTTTTGGCGGGGGGGGGGGGGGGGGGTGTGCGCTACATACAAAGCATAACAAACCAGGGAAGCCCAGGTCCCAGGTTGCTCGGAGCCATTCCCTTCCCGGCCGGGTGGTAGCCCCGTACCCCCATCGCTCTCCTGGGCTCTGTTACCCAGAGGAAACTGAACAAAAGTATTCTGAGCATATGCCAGGCATTGTGCCCAGTGTGTGTCACCTTGGTCGATTCTTGCCACAACCCAGAAATTTTTCCCGGTACAACTCAGGCAGTTCCTCCCACTACCCTCATTTTGCAGCAGAAGCTGAGGCTTCGTGAGGTTAAACAACAGTGCCAAGCTCACTAAGGAACCGGAGAGGCCTCGCTCCTGCCCCTGACGCTGTGCCGCAGGCTTTATTCATAGTCTCCAGCCCGGCAGCGGCAGCGATGGTGCTTTTCCTGTGTATGGCTTCCCTGTAGTGGCTACAGAGACCTTTTATCCCTTCCATCAAGGGTTTTGATCCTGGTGTCCTGGGGTCCGCCAGAAAGAAAGCTCCACCCCTTTGGCACTACAGAGGCTGGAATCCAAGGCCTATGCACATTATATGGGTGCTCAGCCACTGAGCTACCCCTTCAGCCCTTTTTATTTTGTTTTGATGCAGGATCTTGCTGAGTCCCTGTATTACCCAAGCTGGTGTGGAACTTGTAACACTCTTGCCTCAGCCTCCTGAGTAGCTAGGGTTACAGTTCATGGTTCCCCTCAGGGCACCTGGGACTCTTCATCTGGAGGGTTGTCCTTGTGGCCTGTCTAGACAACCTAGAACTCTGTAAGTGGGTAAGCAGAAGAGGCTTCCGCCCATGTGCACTGAGGACTCTTATCACTCCATCCTCTCTCCGTCCTGTGTGCCTCCTGATGCATACTGGGTATTGCCCGGGGCTGGGGTGCAGACACGCTGGGTACCACTCTCCCCAGAGCAGGGCTGGTCTGAGTGCCAGCCCCTTCCCAAAGCTGCGGGATCTGCAAACAGAACTAGGCCGTTCCTGCAGAGACAGCGGCTGGTGGGCCGCGTGTCTGATGATGAGGTGGTGCTTGTTGTTGTGCTCTGTTGTGGTGACAGGGTGACAGCCTGTGTGCTGATCCTCTCGGCTATGGCTGCTTGCCATGTTCTGTGACAGCACCCTTGTACCTGCAGGTCAGAGATTCATGTACTTGGCTGGAGGACAGACGCTTTTGCAGTCAAAGGGGAGGTCACTGAATGCGGATTTGATTTCGATCAGCAAGAGAGGGCTGGAGGTGGGGGTGCAGGGTCGGCAGGGGCCGCTCCCCCGGAGGAGGGCTCAGTCTCATTAGGCTCTGCATCCTAGCGCCCAGGGCAGGAGGTGTCTGGTGTAATAGGTGCTCTGGAAATGTTACAGAAGGAATCAGTGAATCAACGGGAAATTAAAAGGTGATCGTGTGGGTCCCCTGGGGCCTTGGGAGGGGAGGGAGGGTGGAGAGGGAACAAATTGGATGAACCTGCACTTGGGTCTAATGACCAGAGAGGGATGTGCCACAAATCAGCTGGTGTCTCCAGCCAAGGTGACCTGTGTTAGCTGAGGCCCGAGGGGCCCTGGTCGCCTGTTTCAAACTGGTTTTCTTTTCTTATTTTAGTTCATGGAGACAGGGTTTCATTACCTAGGCCAGGGTGGCCTTGAACCTGGGGCGATCTTCCCGCTTCGCGCTCCCTAGGGCTGGGGAGATAGGTGTACACCATTTCACCTGACATCTCAATCTGGCTTTCTGGGTCCAGAACTGTGGTTGGGGAAGGGACAGGGGACAGGGGACAGGCTTCAGCCAGCTCCGGAGCTGCCTGCGGCTCTGTAAAGGGCAGAACTGTCCTGCTACAGGTTGTGCGGAGGGAAAGGTGGATTCTTGCTAAAGGCACAGGCTTGATGGCTCGAGGGTCACGAGAGAGGCTGAGGTCCAGGCGTGGTGGCGCACGCCTGTAATCCCAGCACTTGGGAGGCTGAGGCAGGAGGATCGATGTAAGTTCGAGGCCAGCCTGGGCTACAAAAGTGAGCTCAAAGCCAGCCTGAACTGCATAGTGAGACCCTGTCTCAAAAAGACAAAAAAAAAAAAAAAAAAAAAAAAAAAAGAGCGAGGCTGGAGGAGGAGGCCCAGGCCGAGCAGCCAGTGCCTTCCTAGAAGGGCTTCCTCCAGGTCCCCAGCTGCCATTCTCGGAGTAGCTAATTAAAAGAGAAGAGCTTGTTAATATTTCAGCACTGTTAACTCTGCTAAATTATTAAGTGTCCATCTGCATTACATGCATAAAAGGATCAATAAACACATACGGACCAGGAGCCGGGAGGGCAGGAGGTGTCACAGGAGAAAGTGGAAAAGGTGGCTTGCAAAAGACTGGCCCAAACAGTGGCATGGGGACAGTGGCCCCGAGCCCTGTGGCCTCAGCACCCAATGTGTGGAAATCCATGGGGGAGTTGGCCTCAAAGTGATGGAGTGAGGCAGACTGCAGACCAGAGGAGCATCCTTGGGCCATTCACTCCATTAGCCTTGCTGAGACTCAGTGTTCTCATCTGAAAAATGGGAACAGCCACAGCCTTGTTACGGGCAATAATAAACAAAGTGCTCAGTTCAGTGCTGACACAGAGTCAATGGTCAGTGGACAGTCGGTAGTGTTATAGTTATGATCATATGCATGGGGGCAGGAGGACACCTGAGACTTAAGGCAGGCCTCTGGTTCACTGCAATCCCTTTGTCTCCTAGCAGACCCCTACCTTTTATTTATTTATGTATTTCATACAGGAGCAATCCTATCTCAGCCTCCTCAGGGCCACGATTACAGGCATGCACCACCACGCTCGGCTCTGGGGCCAGCATAGCATGCAGTACCAGGGATCAAACTCGGGTCCTTGCATTTGTCAAGCAGGTGCTTAGACTGCCGGGCTATCTTGCCAGCCCTGTAATAGATTTTTAAAATGTAAGACACATACCACAACTTTTTTTTTAATCAGCCTTGTATGCCCCCAGCCCAGATGATCAATCTTTTAAAATGCAGGATAGGAGGGAAGCTGAAGGGTTTTTAAATCAAGTTGTCCACTTTAGAAGTCCCAGGGAGAAAGCTATTCAGAACCACGGTAGGCAGTGCGGGGTTGGCATTTGCCTTACAGGGTCCCAAGGCTTGCAGCAGATCCCACCATGGGTACACTTGGGGGTGGCAAGGGGTGAGCACAGGGGCTGCTCTCATGCGGGCACTGAGGCAGGGTGAGGGACATAGCCCATACCTGTGAGTTTTGTGTTGCATGTGGGATTTATATTCCTTTTATATATTTAGTACAGAGTCTACAGGTCTCACTATGCAGATTGGACTCATAATGATCCTCCTGTTTCAGCCTCCCTAGTGCTGGGACTACAGGTGTGTGCCACCATACCTAATCTTGGTGGCTGACTCAGAGTGCCCAGATGGCAAGGCTGGTGCTGCATGTGGTGCCAGGGATTGAAATCTGGTCCTTGACCTTGCCTAAGCAGGTGCTTAGTACACTGAGCTATCTTTTGTCTTTTTGAGACAGGGTCTCACTATGCAGTTCAGGCTGGCTTTGAGCTCACTTTTGTAGCCCAGGCTAGTCTCGAACTCACACCGATTCTCCTGTCTCAGCCTCCCAAGTGCTGGGATTACAGGCGTGCACCACGACACCTGGCTACTGAGGTATCTTGTCAGCCCTAGAAAGCTTTAGATGAAACTTGAGTTCCATGGGTCTGTTCACTCACTGCAGGACTTACCAGAGGGTGTGTGTATATGTGTGTGTGTGTGTGTGCTTGAGATAAGGTCTTGCTATGCTGTTCAGGATGGCCTTGAGCTTATTATGCATAGCCCGGGTTGGTCTATTTATTTGTTTATTTATTTATTCTTGTTTGAGAACTTTTTTAAAATTTATTTTTATGGCTGGCTCAGCCTGCCCTGAGCTCAGGGCTGGCGTAGCATGTGGTGCTAGGGATCGAACTGTGGTCCCTGCACCTACCTGCAGGTGCTTTAGACCGCTGAGCCATCCTGCTGCCCCCCCCCCCCCCCCCCCCCCCCCCCCGGTTGATCTTGAACGTGCAGTGATCCTCCTGCCTCAACCTTCAGAGTGCTGGGATTACAGGCATGCACCACCACACCTGGCTTCCAGAACTTTTGATATATTCTGTATGTGGATTCTGTCATGCACAGAAAGCACTTAGCGCTGGTGTGGTGGTGCACGCCTGTAATCCCAGCACTTGGGAGGCTGAGGCAGGAGGATCAGTGCGAGTTCAAGACCATCCTGGGCTACAAAAGTGAGCTCAATGCCAGTCAGAATTGTATAGCACGACCCTGACTCAGAAAGACCAAAAAAAAAGCACTTAGCATCTTTATTTGGCCATGAGAATCTGCGGTGGACTCTCAGTGAACATGGTATCAGAGGCAGGCTGGGAGACACAAAGTTTCTTTCCTTTTGTTTTTGGTCAGAGCTCGAGAGAGTAAAATAAAAAGTCTCATAGTTCAGAGATGGGAACATCATAGATTCCCTAATCCTCACCAATCCTTGTTGCCTCAAGCAGCTGTGATGGGGTCCAGCTGAGTCTGCTGTTCCAAGTACAGCTCACATGGTTCCACCCTGGAAACCACCTGGGAAGTCAGGTCTGCTGCTGTTCCTACTGCTTGTGCTTCAAGGACCTGGGGTCTGTATGTGAATGGCCCCCCCTGGGGCCGTTGCAGAAGCGGGGGGGGGGGGCGGCGTTGTCCATGAGGCCTGTGACAGAAAGCAGAGTCCTCAGCTGGTGGGTGAAAGACCTGGGTCGAAGTCCTGGCTCTGTTACTGTCTCACTGACTTGAGCAGAGCTTTTCTTTCTTT
>PVJA010016731.1:0-42960 GCA_004027025.1 Myocastor coypus
ATTGATGTAGATGGCTTTTATCAGGTTGAGGTCGAGACCCTCTATTCCAATTTTCTGTAGGACTTTGAACATGAATGAGTGTTGCACTTTGTGAAATGCCTTTTAGGCATCAATTGAGACAATCATGTGATTTTTAGTCTTGGCTCTATTGATATAGTGTATTGCATTTATAGATTTGCGTATATTGAACCATCCTTGCATCCCTGGGATAAATCCTACCTGGTCGTGATGTATAATCTTCTTGATGATTTGTTGTATTCTAATGGCTAGGATTTTATTGAGAATTTTTGCCTCTATGTTCATGACAGAAATTGGTCTGTAGATTTCTTTTTTACTTACATCTCTTTCTAGTTTTGGTATCAATGTAGTACTTGCCTCTAGGAATGATTTTGGAGGATTGTTTCCTTTTCGATTTCATTGAAGATTTTGAGGAGTGTTGAGATTATATCTTACATAAAC
This sequence comes from Myocastor coypus, assembly GCA_004027025.1. NCBI lineage: Eukaryota > Metazoa > Chordata > Mammalia > Rodentia > Myocastoridae > Myocastor > Myocastor coypus. The sequence continues at coordinate 460 of PVJA010016731.1, forward strand.
TTCTTGTAGAATTCAGTAGTGAATCCATCAGGTCCCGGAGTTTTCTTTGTCGGTAGGCTTTTTATTACATTTTGTATTTCACTGGCTTTTATTGGGTTATTGAGAGTTCTAATATCTTCTTGATTCAGTTTTGGTAATTTGTACTTTTCTAGGAATTTGTCCATTTCATCTGTGACTTCAATTTTGTGAGAGTAAAGATTCTCAAAGTAACTATTTATAATCCTCTATATCTCTGCTGGGTCTGTAGTAATTTCACCCTTTTCATTCCTTATTGCTTGAATGTGAGTCTTTTCTTTCCTCTTTTTGATGAGGCTAGCTAGGGGCTTATCAATCTTATTTAATCTTTCAAAGAACCAGCTTTTGGATTCATTAATTCTTTGTATTGTTTTCTTTGTCTCAGTTGAATTGATTTCTGCTCTAATCTTTATAATTTACTCCCTCCTTTAGGCTTTGGATTCCATTTGTTCTTCTGTTCCTAGTCAGTTTAAGTGTTGTGCAAGATTGTTTATTTGTTCCCGTTCTGTTTTCTTAATGAGTGAGTTCGGAGCTATGAATTTCCCTCTGAGAACTGCTTTCATTGCTTCCCACAAATTCCGGTAGGTTGTGTTTGAATTTTCATTAAATTGTAGATACTGTTTTATTTCTTGTTTAATTTCATCTGTAACCCATTGGTTGTTGAGAAGAGTGCTGTTTAGTTTCCATGTAGTCCTGGAATTCCTATGGTTTCTTCAGATAATATGCATGGGATAATTTCTATTTTCTTTCATCTACTTTAGCATGATCTATGGACTAATATGTGATCTATTTTAGAAAATGTCCCACGTGCATCTGAAAAGAATGTGTATTTTGAAGTGGTTGGGTAGAACACTCTGTGTATGTCCACTAAGTCCAGTTGTTCCAAGTTCTGATTCACTTCTGCTACCTGTTTGTTAATTTTTTGTCTGCTTGACCTATCTTTTTCAGATAAGGGAGTGTTGAGGTCTCCTGTTAAGATTGTGGTATTGGATATGAGATTTTTCAGGTCCATTAAGGTTTGTTTTATATAGCTTGCTGCTCCCATGTTGGGTGCATATATATTTATGAGTGTTACCTCTTCATCATGAATTTTTCCCCTAACCAGTATGTAGTTATTTCGTTACTTCTTTATTTCGTTTGATCAATCTTGGTTTGAAGTTTAGACTGTCTGCAAACAGGATTACTACCCCGGCTTTTTTTTTGAGGTGCTGGAGCATGTAGTATTGTTTTCCAACCCTTAGCTTTAAGCCTGTGAGTTTCTTTATGAGTTAAGTGTGTTTCTTGTATACAGCATATTGTTGGGCTCTGTTTTCTTATCCACTCTGCAAGTCTACTTTTTTTAATTGGAGAACTGAGTCCATTTACATTGATGGTTATACTTGAAATGTATTGACTTATGGTTCACATGACTTTTATTCGCTACTGTTTACCACTTTTTCCTCCTATGTTTTGTTGGTTACTCTATTTGGTGGGATCTTTCTGTTCACATTTGTTGAATTCAGGTCGTTTTGGTCCCTCTCTAAAATATTTGTTAGAATATTGTGTAGCGTTAGCTTTAATGTTATGAAATTCTTTAGTTGCTCCTTGTCACGGAAATATTTCACTTTCCCTTCATACTTGAAAGAGAGTTTTGCCGGGTATAGTAGTCTGGGCTGAAATTTGTTTTCATGGAGGACTTGAAGCACTCTGCTCCATGCTCTTCTTGACTTCATGGTTTATGAAGAGAAATTCACTGTTATTCTGATGGGTTTTCCTTTAAATGTGATCTCTTGCTTTCCTCTAGAAGCTTTTAGAATATTATTCTTCAGCTGGATTTCTGGTATCTTGACTATTATATGTCTTGGCATGTTTTTAGTTGGGTTGATGTTATTTGGAGTTCTGTTCACTTCAGTTACTGAATGTCCAATTGTTTTCTCATATTTTGGGAAGTTTTCTGCTATTACTTCTGCACATATTCTTTTCATATCATTTGTATTGACTCCTTCTTTCTCATTGATTCCATTAATTTCACGTTGTTCATTTTTGCATCGTCTTGCAGATGTTGAACTATTTTTTCCTGCATTCTGGTTGTTTTCAAAAGATTCTTTCTTACTCTTTCACTGGCTGCAACTGTGTCTTCAAGATCTGAGACTCTATCCTCACTTTCGTTCATACGGCTCTGCCAACTTGTGATTTAGATTTTATTTTCTTGTATATCTCTTTGAAACTGTTTCATACGATCTATTTCTTTCCTATATTGCTCCGTCAAGGACTCCATCATTTTTCTATTCTCCTCTAATTTTTTTATCAATGTCTTCTTTAGTAGTATTGAAGTCTCTCATTATAGTTATCCTTTCTCTCTCTAATACAGAGATTATTTCGGTTCTGTTCTCCTCTCTACCTTTCTGTAGTTGTTCCCCTTCTTGCAATGCTATTGATTTAGACATGTCTTTGTTAACTTCAGATATTATTTCTGCTCTGATTTCCTCTATACGTTTCTCCAGCCGTTTTTCCACTTCATGTATTTGTTTTTTTTTACTTCAGATGTTATCTTTGATCTCAGTTGCTGTGTAAGTTTCTGCACTTGTCTGTCTGCCTCAGATGCTACCAATTCAGAGGTTTCATCTGCATGATTCCTATTTTCTTCCATGGTAGTGTGTCCTGTATTTGATTAGGGTGGGCTCGGGCCCTGAGATTGCATCCTTCTCCTTGTTATCATTTTGTATGGTAGCGATCTCTGCACTTTGGTGACATTATGCTGTTAGCGTCTATGAGCTTTTGGTCTGGAACACCAAGTTGGTTCCCCTATAGAAGTTCCGGGCGTCATGTCAGAGCTTGTGCTGTTGGCTGCTGTGAAGCCTCGTGTGTGTGGTCTGTAGGTGGATGTGGAGCTCTGGAATTGAGGAGTCCTGGTAGGCTCGTGGACCAGATGGGTTACCAGAGGAGATGTGTGATGGGTTCGGTACTGGAGCTTGGGCAGGAGGGCTTCAAAAAAAAAAAAAGGGAAAGGGGAAGGGGAAGGGGAAGGCAGGCCAAGGGTCCGGACCCAGCCGGCGTGCAGGCCTGACGAACTCGGGACCGGGACAGGAAGTGAGGCGTGGACTGCAAAAGAGGGGCAAAGGGGCGGAGGGTTCTTACCTGGCGGGTGCGCGGGCCTGGCAGGGTTATCTAAAAATTAAAATGGTAATATCCAAAAAATTCCACAATTTTGGAATGCCTTGTATGCATATCTGTCTTCTCTGTGTTTAGCGCATTTCTTGCCACAAAGGTTTTCTTGTTTAAGACTTCTTGAGCAAAAAGGCAGGAGAAAAAAAGCAACTCAGTGTGAACTACTTCCCCCTCCCTGTTTGCTTGGAACAGAGGGAAGAACAAGACAGGACAACCCTGGAATTCTGTAGTAGTGGAAACATTGGCTGCAGCTCCCACTTGTTCCGGCCTTCTCACTCCTTTGCATTATTTCACTGACACTGTTACAATTTCGGCTTCATACAGACACAGATTGGTAGCAAACCTACCTGCTGCTTAAATGAGAAAACAACAGATTCCGATTAGAACTTTCTCAGCAGAGCATAACAGCACTTAGGAAATTGTATGTTGTGACACAATGCACTTTTACTCCATCCAGATAGATCATTACTGTTCTTAAGAGTCTTCTAATTGCCACTATTTGGGCTGGGTGATTGCATTCAAACTAGTTGTTTATGTGACTAGAGGCAAGAATTGCATCCCATTCATCTTTAAATATTCCTAAAGCAGTGGAGTCTACACCATGACTGAAACACAGACATACATGTTTTAAATTAATATTCTGGAGAATTAGCCTTCATGTTGCCAATGCTACAACATGAAAAATGTTATTAAGAATGGCACACCTTTCCTAAATCATGCAATGATAGAAATACTCTTTCAGATTTACAGATGTAGAAGTAGATTATTTATATTTTAGTGTTCTGATAAGTTAAGATCCTTTTTGTTATTAATTCAAACTTTAATTTTTGTCACAGCAATTTTTTATGGTAATACTGTGTAGTCTTCTTTATCTTTGTGTTTTTGATATGTCTTCATAGGATTATCTCATTGGCAAGGCCTCTTTCTTCTCATATTTGAAATTTTTCCTCTACATGTTAAATCTTGGAATTTTGTAGGTAGGGAAGAGTGTTGAAATTATTGAATTTGGGGACAACTAGCTGAGGGACACCCTTCTCTCGTTCTTTCAGACAGGAGCTTTCTTTCCCCCAATAACTATATTCTACTCTTTTTTTTTTTTTTTTTTTTTTTTTTTTTTTTTTTTTTTTTTTTTTTTTTTTTTTTTTTGTCTTTTTGAGACAGAGTCTCACTATGCAGTTCAGGCTGACCTTGAGCTCACTTTTGTGGCCCAGGCTGGTCTCGAACTCACACTGATCTTCCTATCTCAGCCTCCCAAGTGCTGGGATTACAGGTGTGTGCCACCACGCCTGGCTCTCTATTTTTTTTTAATAACTTATTGAATATAATTCTACAGTTTTAAGACATTTTCTATTACTTTGATTTACCCACATGGAACAGGAAATGTGCTAGAAAAATTGATATGATAGACTGCCATCTTCAAACTCTGCTCTGGCAAGTTTCATATCTCTGAACTCTGAGATACCCAGCTGACTGGCTGCCTAGTGATTGCTCTCCTAATAGCCATTCTTCTTCCTATTCTCTATTTTGTGCTCATGGAACCCAGATATGTTCAGCCAGCTATGTGCTTTGTGCCTGGCTTCACTGGGATAGCCAAAAGCTCTAAGCAGTCATGGCTAATGCCTTGTACAATTTCAGACTGCCTGTGATGTAGTTCTTGTGATTCCTACTTATGAATCTCTAGGCTTCCATCTTTTTTCTTAACTCTAAGATGGAAGATAGGCACCCTCAGTGTCATATAATTCTAAACATAAAGCCATGGTTCAAAGCTATTACTGTACCATGTTCTAAACAAATAATTCTTTAACAGATGAATGTTAGTGAAAAATGTACATGAAGGGAAAGTATTATTTAAAGATAATTTTGATGCTTTTACCTTTTAAAATATTCTACTAATCATAAAAAATGAAAAACTGCAGTCATTTGTAGAAAAGGACATGTTGAGGCTACAGTGTTAAGTGAAATAACACAAAAGTGCAAATGTGATTGGGTTTCCTTGAATGAGAAAGCCGAAGTATAAATAAATAGCAGAGGAAAAGACAATAGGAAACAGAGACATGGATTGTTTTCAAAAGAGACGGAGAGATGGAGGGAGGGAGAAAGATGGAAAGGGTAACAGGAACTGAGATGTGCACTGTATGCACACCAACTCCCGCGGTCAATCTAAGCATTAGGTCTTGAGAACAGGTACTGATAAAAATTGTCAAATATTCCACTAACAATTGTCTAGATTTCAACCAGCTCTCCTTACTTTCTTCTCCATGAAATTGCATATGTGTTTGCTTTGCCACAGTGAAAGCTGGACAGCAACAACAATGGAGAGTGCTGTTGTTTTGACTTATGTAGTCTGTCAACATGTCAAAAAATTGGGCTTCTAAACCTCATTATTTTTTTAAAAAAAAAGCTTTGAACTATTAATAGGATATTCAGAAAGCTACTAGACAATCCTGGGCTAGGCAGGGGGAGGCTTTTCAGTTAGCCTGAAAAATATTTTCCAACTCATGAAGAAGTTTCTCATGTGGAACTGCATCCTCACCAGCCCTTCCATGGGCCACTGGACTCGCTGCTTGGCTGGCCAAGTGTGGCTCTCTGCTTGTTGGAGCTCCATGCTCATTTTTATTTCCTGTTCATTGGTATTTCTGGGTCAAAGCTATTTTGGAGTACAAAGCACCTCCCCACACAGTTTGGAATAGAAGCATTTGTAGTTTTAATAAGTGATTTTCAAACTTTGGTCCTTTTTTAACTTTGTCTCACCATTCTTATAGAGTTAAGAGCTTTGTATTACAAGTTGAACAAGAAATTCTTCCAACTCTAGGAGTTTAGATTTGGTTTTTGTATTTTATGTACAGAAAAAAATACAGATATTTATAAAGTTAGAAAGCTAATGTTCAAGTAGGCTGATGTAAGCCTTCTAATTTTAAGTCATACTTATGTTTCACAGTCCATCCTTCTAGGAATGATACCGATAGCTGTATCCTCATCTGGTTTTCTGGCTGATCCTCCCCCTGATACTTTGGTGACTTTTCAGTAGATAAATACCAGACATAGAGGTTGACGCATGTTGTGCATATTGTCTTACCTCTAGAATTTATGTTCATATGGGTGATGGAAAGCACTCGAGCGTTTTTCTGTTCATTTTCTTTTTTGTATTACTAGTAGCTAAGCTGGAAACAACCTGGAGACCATCTATTCTTCATGTTTTGAGGACTTGTTGGTGGTGTCTTTATTTTTATTGTTTTGTATTTTTATTTTTCCAACAGTTATTGGTATTTAGTAAGAGACAAATGCTTGTGATGAATTAGGAGATTCAAAGTGCCAAGAGTATTAAGACCACGTAGCACTGGGAGCTGATCTAGGCAGGATTTATATCTGAACAGGAGCTGGTTATACATCTCAAACATCATGTATATCCCTCTGAACCTGGCCTCCCTAAAAGTCCAGGGAGAACCACTGTTCCAGATGACAACTAAGGTAGGAGCTGCTAGCTCTTGTATAGCTGTCAGTGTGTCTTCACTTTGAGAACCAGGTTGTTAGCATGTCTCTGGAGGCAAATTCTTTCCCAAGAACTAGTTACTTATTTTTATTTATCCATTTTGCTGTCATACAATTCCTCCCTTCTCTTGGAATTCTTAACTACTACTCAGGGATACATTTTAAAATATGCTGTCATTATGCAGTTTAAGTAGTGCTTTGCATGTGTAATTTGTTGTGTAGATGTGGGCTTCGTTTTGCAAGCATTAATAGTGTAACTTAATTAGTTTAAATGTCATTAATACTTCCAGTATTTCCAAATGTGCCAAGTTTAGAAATGGAAATATGATAGAAAGTGCAAACTAATGGGAAGAAAGTTGAAGAGCAAAGATCTGCTAGTGGAGTCACATATTTAAAAGTATTTAATTAGTCAGATGGAGCTGAATAAGTAAGTATCTGTGTAACCAAATCACTCCCTCTGTTCTGAGCATAAAGTCCCTAGTTAGGAGTTGGATAAAAGCCCACTTGACTCAGGGAGTCACTGCTGGAGTGCCAGTCAGCCCCTTGACTCCCTGCTGTGGAAGCACCTTTCTCCTGTCCTTGCATCCTCATGGTAATGAGGCTTTAGCTTCACCTATTTCACCTAGCCAGTTCCTCCTACTCTGGCAGCTACTGGATCTGCTTCTCTGATGTTTCTCACTTCTAATTTCACAGGACTTATTGCCTGGAGAAAGAGGGAGATAAGGCCCTGTCCCTTTATCACTCTGTGTCTTGCAAATTTGAATAAAACACATTAGTAGTAAGGATATTCTCTTCTTAAACTTGCCAAACAAAAGAACTGAGAAAATCACATTTTTTGAAAAATAATACAACATTTGGTTACCAGGGGATTGACTATAGATGCTCATTTGTTTTTGTTTGAAGACAGTGTGCTTAGGGGCTAAGAAACACAAAGTGTGGCCTCAGTGAACTTTCCGTTAATAGATGAGTGAAATGGAATTTTATTGAAGTTCAATTATATTTATGCTGCTCTCATTATGGAATTAATACAGAAATTAAGGACTAGAAAGACAGGTGAGCACTGTAAGCTCCTGCTTGGCAAGCACAACAGCCTTGCCAGCCCCAAAAGCCTGGGTGAATCATGAGGCTTAAAGCCAGGTGTGATGGTAGACAACCGTGATCTCAGTGCTGGGGAGGCAAAGAAAGGTGGATCACTATGAGACTGAACTGTGCAGCGAAACCCTGTACCAGATAAATAAATAAATACATACATACATACATACATGCATACATACTTTAAACATTAAATGATTAGTAACTGTGGCTTAGTATGAAGTATTTTGCATAAAAGAGTGTTGACATGTAAGGGACAGAAGTCATGAAGGTCTGATGATCTTTTAGTTGAAAAATTAGCAGTTTGAAGATTGGAAAACATATGTGAGTAAATATAAAATATTACCAAAAGCATCCCCAAGGGCTGTACACTGCTGCATATTTGGTTCACAGCAAACCACCAAACAGATGAATCAGTAACAGCTTCCACCTGCCTTAGCAAGAGGAGTGATTTTGCAAAGTGGAAAAAGAGATATGAATTGCTAGAAGGGAAGTATTGATCACAGGATTAAAAGAACAAATGTATTTTGGCTGAAGAATAATTGAGGCTATATATTTATTTATTTATTTAAAGGCTGCTTAAATTTGGTTGAACCAGCAGTTGGTATGAAGATAGCAGAATTCTGTCAGTTGTTTATAGGATCATCTTATGCATGTGGTAACATCTAGGAAATAGTTTTGCAAAAATAGGCATGTAGTACTAAATCTGTAAAACAAAAGTATTATTAAAATAAATTTTCACTTCTGAAAGTATAAGAAATTTTAGTGTATTATAAGGTAATAACTAAATTTATAAAATCATTTCACAATGATCTTCATTGTTACTGTAATAAGATAATGCAAATGTCAGTTTCTTTGCTCTTATTTTACCTGAGCATTACGAATATTTGTAATTATTGCTTCAAACTGTGCCGGTCATTATGTTGTGAAGACCTACTTGTGTCTCACCCAGAATGCATTTTTGAGTATGGGTACTGTTTACTCTGAACTTCATCCAAAGATGAACATTACATCCTCACCATGGGTGTGTGAACCCTGAATTGCCCATGCCCTGAGGATAGGTGTTGACTTAGGGATGAATTTTAGTTCTATGAACAATTAAACCTTTAGTGAATGTTAGAGAAAGACTTCTGGTAAAAAGAAAAGTTTTCTCTTCTGTTGGTGTTGAACTTGGGAAGAGTGACGCCAGCTGTGTATAGCAAGCTGTTGCTCCTGCACCAGTAGAGCTGGTCAGAGAGCCAGGAGAAAGCAGCCAAGAGACGAAAAGCAGAAAAAGTGACTTCTAGAGTTTTATTTTGGTTCGCTGAGTTGGTGGATTCTAGAGTACCTACTGTGTAAGATAGACCTTTCACCCATAAGAATCAATAATATGAAGTACCACATCTTTGTTAGATATTCCTCAACTGATGGGCATTTGGGTTGTTTCCAAGATTTAGTGATGACAAATTGTGCTGCTTGCTATAAGCTTGAGTGTACATATATCGTTGTGATATGATGCTGTAAAAAAGATAAACTTGAGGCTTTTATAGGTAAGTGGATGCAACGAGAGACCATAGTAATAAGTGAAGTAAATCAGACCTGTATGTATAAACAGTGTTCTGCCTCCCTAGTGTAAGAAGCTGAAAGAGTAAATAAAATCCAAAAAATAGAATAGATTATGTGAAAGGGAAAGAAGATGCTCAAAGGGAAAGAACAACTAGGATGAAGGAAAGGAGAGAAGAAAGAAGGAAGAGAAACATTATATCTATGCATATACACAGGATAGCTTGTTTAATTTTACTGGTGATTGCTACTGGTCTATTGAAAGGAACAGTTACTGCTTACATTTCTTTTCAATTTTTGAGCATTTTGTATGCTTACATCTGGTAATCAGAACAACTAATTGAAGTAAACAATATGCAACATAAAACCCATTCTTGAATTCTTATCATTTTGTTTAGTGAAATTCTGTACTGTTCCTAATTTTTTTTTACCATTTTTATTATCTTTCAAAAAAGAATGAATAGGTATCCACTTTTATTTTAATAAGTATGGCTTCAGATATTACTATTTTCTGTAGGAATAAGGCTCAGACAAATTAGATGCCTGAAGTTTTAATTTCAATAATACTGGGCACATTAAATTATTTTGTATACAAAACTAAAATCTGTTCTATTTCATTGTGTGCAGTACTTAGAAAGTTATGTCACAGTTATTTGGAAAGTTGTGTATTCAGAAAAAAAAAGCTACATAATGAACATAAAGGAGGCATTTATTTATTTATTCATTCATTTATTGATTTTTATTTTAGGGAAGGGTCTATAGGGACAGGGTGGTCAGGGTCTCATTGCTAAATTGGACTCATAGTGATTTACCTGTTTACAGCCTCCAAGAGCTGGCATTACAGGTGTGCATTACCACACCCAGTCTCAATTGCAATATCAGTGCCCCCTAAGGGTGGGGTCAGCATGGCAAACAGAGGCATTTAACAACATATTTCACTCTCCACTTCTGTCATGTGTGCATTGTAGAATCCTGCGCAAGTTGTTTCCATGTTCTACACTCTTGTATCCTCATATAGCAGACAACTTACAAAATTTTTATGAGGCTTACACAGGGCAATATGCTATGCAGAAAAGAGGCACAGCTGCCAGATGATTGGGAGATGAACCTGATACTTCAGCACCTTCACTGACACATCTACTCTGGCAGAATCTGGATTTATGCAAAAATAGTAGCAACTAACTAAGTAAGTGGAGTGACTTGAAAACATCATTACTAACCTCGATATATATTGCCTGACCTGCTGCCCAAACCTCTTGGCAGTGTGCTAGTCTCTTGCTGCAGTTAATCCGTCCATTATGTTTCCCAATGCATACAGATGGAAGTTGTCACAGGCTTTGTGAGGAAAATTTGTGTTGGAATCACTAGAGAAAAGTATGAAATTCTCCACTTCTCTGTAGAACAAATGCTGCAAAGGTTTCACAGATTATTGGATAGATGCTGAAAAAATACAGAAAATAAACGCTGAAATTCTAGACTTGTTGATGCATAGAGCAGGGATTATACTAATTGACATAGTACACAAAACACTTACTGGACTGGCACTTTCCTATCTGATTGTCTACTGTGTGTATTCCAGCTACACCAGAAATTTGTGACATTTCTTGAGCATGCAATTGTCTTTACTCATTAAATTTGTCATGTATGCAATGATTTTTCACTTTAACATTTTTTTCATCATTTAATAAAAATCGTAATTTTCACAAGTAATAGAAGTTAAATTTAATCTTTCAGGCTTTCTCTACTTTTCACAAATACTTTCCCTCTCCTTTCTAAGGCACTTTTCATTTTGTAAAAACTGTTTCCCATTTTTGTCATCTGCCTCCCTCATTGTCCCACTAGACTATAGACTACCCAGATAGTGTCATCACTGTTGAATAAATGAAAGAATTAATCATTCGTTGACATACAACAAGGAGGAGATTTTTCAATGGAGTTGAGGAATTAGCCATTATCTATTTAAGTATATAAGCTCTACTCATGCTTATATATAAACCTAAGGGACTCAGGTTTTTCTCAAACACGAAGGCCAACTAGTATCATCATTTATAAGGAGAGCTCAGAAATAAGACAAGGTAAGAGCTGAGCTTTGAGAGAGAATAATTAAGCATTACAAAAAGCAAGGGCATAGTAGAGAAGGCTTGAGAAATCTGGATATTTTAAAGAATGTAGACTATAGAATTCTTAAGGTATATAAAAAAAACAAGCAAAAAAGAACATTTACAGTTCACCTGTATTTTCACAGACCATAGGAATATTAAAAAAAATAGAATTTCATATTGAAAGTTTAAGCTTTTTTGATCAATATGACAAAAAAAAATCAGAAGAGCAGTCCATATATACCACAAGTTCTTCCCCTGGGGTGGGATGAGGCTGGAGAGTGGCGATGTCAGTCTAAACTACGAGGCTCTACATATATGACAGTGCTTAGAGGATAGTCCTGCTACCTAGTTGAAATTTGAGCAATAAGAGGATAATGAGTGAATTAGCAGTGAAAAAAGTTCATTTTAAATGCATAAGAAGACCAAATAAAAAGGTATTTTAAATTTATTTGTTCCCTATAAATGTTGGCAGTTAATTGAATAACTGCTCCTTTTAATAGTACTTCGGGTTCTATATTATACCTTGGAGAGGCAGAGCTAAAAGCTACGCAGCTGTAAAGAAAACAGACAGCTTCCTCCTGTTGCTCAGCCAGTACCCTATAGAGATGTGTCAGCCTCCTCTATGACTTGCAGTAGTTAATTATTGACTAATTAATAGGTAGAGAAGCTCTGGAGATCTAACCAGAGTAATTCATATTAACAATTAGAATGTTCAAAGTTTGTTTCCTACAGAATATCCTGTAGATGACATAATGCCAACTATCAGATACTCTGCCCATCAAAAGATCCAATGTTGAAATAAGTTTGAAGAACATGATTTTTATCAAATATGAATCCCTTTACTTAATTATGGAACTCATGAGCATATATGCTAGTGTCTCACAAACAAATTTTAGTACAGATTTTCATAAAATAAAACATCATGGAATATACAACCTTGCAGTTTGACTGTGACCATGCTGCATTTGGATCTATTAAACCTTCTTGAGATTTGTACAGATGCTGCTGGGTGTGACTAAATTACCTCCCTGGCCAGCTATGTTTCTCAGTAATAAGGTACAGGGCTCATACTGTAGCTGATAGAAACATCTGTATCCTAAATAGAGTGGCAATATAAATGATATTTTCTGGATATGCAACATGACTTTTGCAATGACAAGGTAGAGCGCCCAGTGAGCTTGCCCACTGGACCTTCTTGGATATTTACACAGTTGTATCTCTGGCCCTTAGCTTTTACTCACCAACATAAGATGATGACATACCAGGAGCACCCTGTTAGGCAAAATTGGGAGACCCAAAAAGGCATAAGGAAGAATGCTTTCTTAGTCCGTTTTGTGATGCTGTAACAGAATATCCTATATTTGGTAAGTTCTCAAAATCCTAGGAAGGCTAGGAAATCCAAGATCAATGTAGAATAAGTTTACTTGACTAGAGAGGACTTCACCCTAGGGGAAGGGCTGCTACATACACATATGGTAGAAGGCAGAGAGCAATATACCAAATAGACAACAAATCCCCATTTATAAGAGTCTAGTCCTATTAATGCAGGCTGAGTTCTCATGGTTGGATCATCACATGCAGGGCCCACTTCCTAACACCACTCTATTTATAGCTCTTGAAATTTGAAAGGGACATATTCTAATCACAACTATAGGATATGATAAGTAATATATAGGCCTGGTCTTTGGAGCCAAGATGCAGAAGCAGCATACCAAAAGGCCTAGAAAAAGCAGCGGTGTTCTGTAGAGCACAGAGTAGACCAACACATATGGGAAGAGAAATAGGACTTACCATTGGCATGGGAGTAAGTGATAGGGCTGGATCCCACAAGGAGGATAGCAAGAGCTGAACGACTGAAATTAAGAAACAAGTGTGCAAGCACCATTTATCACAATGTATAATCAACCAGTTCTGTGCTCTTCAGTTTTCAATATCCCAACAGGCAATAATTGAGGCAGTTTTTCTATCAAAGCAAAGCATTTACGTAGCCATCAGTTTCCTAGAGCTAAATGGTGTGATTAGTGATTTCAACCCCATTGTGTGCATAACCATAAAGTAAAATCCATCACCATGAGCAAGCTCATTCCACTAGGAGGAATGTATCGCTCTCTCGAAGCAGAGCCTGACCACAACCTGCTTTCTATTAGAATGCAGCACTGATGCGTATAGTATTTAGGTTGTTTGTGCTCAGTAAAATAATCTTATTCAAGATTAATATTTTTCAAAATTAATGATGACATTTAGATCTAATTCTGGACTACAAATAGCATCTCAAGAAAAATGTCCTCACTACATTTTTTGTCCTAGAGAAAGAAAAGTGGATATGATTGAAATAAAGAATGAGCAATGAATACAGAGGCAGGCATTGAGGCTGAACTTACTAGTATGAAATTCAGTGTTTAAGCATTTAAAATCCAGCAAGCACGATTTTCACTTCATGAAATCTTGATGAAAGCTTACATTTATATCTTGCTTTCTGTACTCAAGTTTTTAAGCAATAAAAATGCATGGAAATTCATATTACATGTGTAATTATATAATAATTGGCATAATTAACTAAGGGCTCTCTGGAGAGGATACAACTGACCAGTTGCACCTGACTGAGCTAATTTTGGGTGCAATTATTTCTGCAAGCAATTTCTTACACCTGTGATTAATTACGAAGGCTAAAGGTAAACCTCTGACAAAGGCATCTATGTGACCTTTTTCCCTAATGTTCTGCTGCTTTATACCATTACTTAGTGTCTTATAGCAATGTGTTAGTATTTTAAGCTCTTATAAGCAGTATCTTACTAGAGCAGTACGGGGACTTTGGGTGAATTTCAGAGTTGTGCTCTCAGAATATCTTGAGAACACAGGATACTTTTCCTGAAGGAAACATGAACCTAAGTCTAGGGCTCCTAGGCAAATAGAAATGACTAGAATTTGGGCGTGGGGGGGGAGAGCTGGAGGGAGAGGGGTAGGGGAGATGGAAAAAGAGCAAACAAAAACCGATTCCACAGTTCTCCTGTATTTTCAGAGATCTTAGGAATGTTCAGAAAATAGAAATTTATATCGACAGTTTAATATGAAGCTGGAGGGAGTAGGGGAAAGGAGAAGGAAAGGAGGAGAGACAAAGAATTTGATAGAGGAAGATGTACTTGAAGTGTTCACTATAATAGTATTTTTTGGAGTTGACTATTAAGGAATCAAGCAGCTGTGCCTTGCCAGTTGGTTAGCATAATACTGAAAATGCTGTAAGAGTTCAGTAAATATTTGACAAAGGAATGAACGATTCTAGGGGCTAGAGAGATACAGATAGATCAGCAGACCAAGCACCTGCCTAGGCAAGTGCAGGGACAGCAGTTCGATTTCTGGCACCATATGCCGCAATGGCCAGCCCCGAGGCACACTGAGCTGGCCACTGAGACTTGCATGCCTGTAATCCTAGCACTGAGGAGGCTGAAAACAAGAGGATCAGTGCAGGTTCTAGCTGCATACTGAGACCCTGTACTGAATACATTGAGATTTAAAAAAAGGAATGCACAATTCTTTGCGACCTTTTTGTATACGCATTTTGGGATGTTGCTAAAGCCACTTTGGAAAAATATATGAAGTATTTTCATATCAAATGCAAGGTCAGAATAATACATAACACATAGAGCATAATATGTAACACTATTACTTGCTTTTATCCTAAAATAAATTTCTCCGTCTTTGCAGTACTAATCATTGAAGAAATTGGAGATGATCTAATCCTAGGAAAAGGGAAAGCTTTGTTTGGTTTGAGAAAACAGAAGAATTACTTTAGGTTATGTTGCTATGTGTTTTACAACTTGTTAAATTTCTATAAAACACATTTAATTTCAGTTTAATTTGATGAGATCATAGCCCTTGGGGAAATGTTAACATCACTGAGGTAAGACTTTCTTATTAGAAGGTATAAGAAATTAAGTGAATAGCTATTAACCATTAAACTGAGTGATTATGGAGAAGCAGCAAAATACGTTGTTTTTATCCCTTAGAGTTTTTCACCAGAGAAAGAATATTATATTTTTTAAAATTTTTGTCTGTAATGCTTTGTTCCTACTTTTTTCAAACCTAATATTTAGAAATTGTATGATAATTGAAAATATGTGTGTAAGTCTAGTGATTATGCAGATGATACGGAATATTGAAAAATACATATTTCTTAACAGATGATGTGTGTATCTATGTCTGTGTAACAATCTGTACCTATATTTCTATATAATAGGTCTTACATAATATATAAAAATATATTATTCACATATGAATACACAATGATGTAGGTAGGTATAATGAAATATTTTCATTCGAAGTATTAGAAAATGCATACTCTTATGTTTTATTTTGTACTACATATTCATGCTACATAGTGATTACAGTCCTTGTAAAGAGGAGGAGTGTGTACACATGCACCTTTGCTCCTTTTCTCATTCATTTTTCTCTCCCTCCCTCCATCTCTTAACCCTCTTCCCATCCAAGATCTTTCCTCTACTTGTTATTGTCTAATTTTTACTTTGCTTTTTATTTATAACTTGACTCATATAAAAGAAACTATGCAACTTGTAAGCATAGTTGTGTCTGCATATTTTGCTTAACATTGTTCTCTCAGAGTGGAACCTGTTTTCTTTCTTTCCTTTTTTCTTATTTTCTTTCTTTTATTTTTGTGTTGACCTCATGACTTTGTGCTTGCCTGGCAGGCAATTTGCCGTTGAGCTATATCCCTGGTCCCCTGTTTTCTTTTAAGTGACTCAAATTTATCTTTATGGAAAAGCAGTACTCCATTTTGTGTAAATGTCACATCATCTTTATTCATTTATCTGATGATGGATATGGAGACTGCTTACAAGATTCATCTATGTTGACCTGTGCAGCTATACACATGTGTATACATGTATCACTATAATCTGCCTTGAACTCTCTTCAGATGGTTCTTAGAAGAGGAATAGAAGTCAAGTGAAATTTCTACTCTCACTTCACTTTCATCACCAAATTGGCTTGAGGTATAAATGACTCACTCTATTGTTAAGCTAGTGTTTCTAGGGTGAATTAGTTCCAGTTGATTTCTCTAGTAGTAAGCGTGTTCCAGTTCTGCAAAACATTTCTGTCTGGACTCTTGTTCTGTGGGAAATAAATAGAATGTAAAGTAAAATGTTACTTCTGTACTTTCTAAATCTGTGGTACTATAAAAAATAACTTCTTGTGTTATTTTGTTTAATTACATGATGATGATAATGATGATTTTTTGAGACAGGATCTCACTATATAATTGAGGTTGGTCTTGAACTCTTTATGTAACCCATATTAGCCTCAAACTTACAACACTCTACCTGCCTCAGCCTCTGGCATGTTGAGAGTATAGGCCTGAGCCACCATGCTTAGCTAAACATTTTTCCTGACCTCACTTTCACTTAGTGCCAATAATGTCATTTCTCTTCTTTCATCTCAAACACACACATAACATATATACATATATATATATATCATACATATATCATATATATATATATATATATATATATATATATATATATATGAGAAAGATTAGGAAAACAGCCAGAATATTTATTGTTTTTATTGTTTTGGTGTATTTTTCTAAAGCAGTGTCTGTCTATGATATAAATGATGCATTTGGCTTAATGTAACTAAGGCCTGAGCCCTTAGCTCCTAACCTGGGCAGGCTGGTCTAATCTTTCTTGGTTCCTGACATTTCAAACAGTTGTATATGATCAAGAAGACTCTTGGAAAGAGCCATTTGTCTGTGACAATTTTCTTTTGTTTGTCTGCTCAAGCAGTTCCTTGTCTTACTATGAAGAAGCACAAAAAAATCTTTGACTAACACTTAATTTGTCAATAACAGTCATAAAAATTGCTGTAATATCTAGTATCTAAAACACAAGTAAATATAACTGTGTGCTCTTATGCACAATTATTTATAGCTGTGTCTCTAATTATGAAATGTGTACAATGCCTAATGCATTTTTACATCTATTTAAACAAAATAAATGTTTAAGTTACGGGGAAGTTTTATGTACTTCCCCATTAAATGGCAAAATATATGTTATTGGTATGGTTTTACTTCTTCCAAACTTTCAGATGTGTAGCTGCAGACACAAGATCTATGAGGAGTCATTAGCACCTCTATGACAATGTTAAAATAAGCTGAGAAATATATTTTTATGAACTTTTCAGGCAGCTATTACTTAAAATTCATGTAATAACATACTTCAAAACAACCATTTAACATGAAATTTCACCGAAAAGCTATATTCACTTGTTATATGTATCTAGAATTGATTTGTCTATAGATAGCCTGTCTAAATATTTATTCATAAATATCCTTATTTTTCTTCATTTTTTTCACAGCACAAATTTGCTTCAACTCTTACTTAACTTTTGTGGTATTTGGTACTTTAAAAATCTTGTTACTGATTATCTTAAATTTTTTAGAATGTAAAACAGTAATAAATTTGTCAAGAAAGACAAAAACACCCAAATTTGTTTATTTTTACTTATAATTAATATATTATATCCACATTTCTCTACATAAACATTGATTATTTATGTGAGTTTATCATTTATACCTATTAATATTACTGTACTTGTTAAAAATTTATTATTTATGAAAATACAGAACAGGTATGTACTGGAACATACAAATAAAGAAATGAACAATGGTATTCATATATTCTAGTGTGCTCTTCAACTCACATTTCTATTCACTGTTTAGATATTAATGATATTTAATTTCAGGTAATGAATAAATAAGACTAGAAATAGCTGTTTCTTTAAATGTAATGTTCTATGTAATGCAACACAGCTTCAAGGTGCCTTTTAAACACATCTTCTGTAGTTCTTAATAGTCATATCCCTTGGTTAGGATGTTATACTGGTCTACCTTGTAGAGAAGTAATTATTTGTGAAGTAAGCAATCCTGTGGTACATCCTAGGTATTATTTTCTTGGTTACAGCCAAGAACAAGACAGCCAAAACTATAATGAAGCTTGTATTCTAGTGAAAGCAAGTGGATTTATGGGTAGGGAGAAATGTGTGGGAGAGGAGAAGAAAACAAAATATATCAAGGTACTATACGCATATGTACCAATACCACATGGATTCTATTACACACTAATAATATTAAAAAAATACACTGTAAAATGTATAAATGTATATGTAACTGCAAATAATGAGTAATTTGAAGAAAATAAACCAGAGAAATAAAAGAATGATCAGGGAAAACCTCTCTGGAGCAGAGACTCCACAGCACAGCCAAGAATAATGTAAAGGAGGAAACTGAGGGCTTGAAATCAGAACACTGCACATAGAAGAAGCTCACAGGCAGGTCTCACCTGTCATCACTGAGGAGCACTAAAAAGATTGGTGTGACCAGAGTTGGTGAGGTAATGAGAGGGTGTTGGAAACACTTCTGGACATGTGACCAACAATTCATTCATTTAGGACTCTGTGGGTCACTTCTATGAGAACCATAGGTACCATGCTGAGTGGTTTGTTTTGGGTAGGTATAAAATCCAACTCAAACACAATTCCTGTGGTGTTTTTAGTAGGTGCAAAAATTGTGAACTTGTCTGATGAAGCATGTTCCACTGACATGCTGAAAACTTTATCTCAAAATAGACTCACATTCCAACTAGGGAAGTAGACAATGTGTATGAAAAGACAAGTCTGTTTTGCTTTCTGTTGAGTCTTCAAAATTCAGGAGACTGTGAAAGCAAGTAGGATAAATTTAGAGTAAGAGAGTAAGACCTAAAATGAGCTGTAAGGAAAATATATATTTTGATCTTTGAAAATTAAGTTGGTATCGCTTCTCGGCCTTTTGGCTAAGATCAAGTGAAAATGGAGTTGGCTTGATGTAAAAATTAAACATTATATATGTTAGCACATTGATGTTAACATAATAGTAACATTTTATAGTATAAATAGGCAAAAACAGTTTGAATGAAGGGAAAGACTGGGGAAAAGATTAAGACTATTTATACAGGTAAAAGGAGTTATTTGTGAGGACTGAGAGCAGTGGTAGAGTGCTTGCCTGCCATGCACAAGGCCTTAACTTCAGTCCCCAGGACCTCCAAGAAGGAAATAGGAGTTGTAATACCTGGAAGAATTTTGTACAAGAGAAGATTGATATTATTTAGGTGATATATATATATATATATATATATATATATATATATATATATTACAAAAATTAAGTAGTTATAGCAGTAATACTTTTAAATTAAAAATAATATGCATGATTCCAGGAAAAAATCGATATAGTTTGTACAACTTCTCATGTCATATGACTATTAGTGGTTTTGGAAAGTTTTCCAGTATGTATCTAGAAGTATGACAAATAAGTGATTTTTATTGATTTTATTTATTACTCTAAGGACATTTAACTGTCTGTATCAAATAAATTACTCATTGCTAATTCAAGGAGACAATTTTTGTCCCTTTAGTATTAATAACACGTTCATTGTTTTCCCAGCATTTATTCCACACAACAATACAATCAGCGGAAATCAAATAGTTCTAGCAAACTTTGCATAACAGAGCTGCATTTCCAGAATACCAGCAACACTAATCTCTGGAGGAAACTGAAAGCTTGGTTTGTCTACCCAAAAGAGTAGTGAAGCCAATCGAACATTCAAGTTTCCTTGGACCTACTTGCCAAGCAATGGGCAGCCATAACCAAGTTTTTACACTAGAAGTATGAGAGTACAAAGTTGTTTCTATAGACGTAATGCTATGATTTATGGACATAATCATGTAGTCATTTCATGTGATCAAAGATCACTTAACTCAGTTAATTATGTCTACATGTATAATGGAGATGTGAATGTCAGAAGTTTTCTTGAGATCCTTACCATTAAGTATTTTTAGTGTTTTAAATTCCTTTCTAAAACCAATATTAGCCAGGTGTGGTACAACACACCTGTAATCCCAGCACTCGAGAGGCTGAGGCAGGAGGATCAGTGTGAGTTCGAGACCAGCCTGGGCTATAAAAGTGAGCTCAAGGCCAGCCTGAACTGCATAGTGAGACCCTGTCTCAAAAAGACTAAATAAATAAATAAATAAATAAATAAATTAATTAATTAAATTAAACCAATATTAGCCTTCTTTTTGATTCATCTATATAGCTTATGACTGAAAAAGGAGCATTGTTAATAATATTTTGAAAACAGAGGTAATTTCTTCTATTGTTAAGTTGGAGATTTCTTGATGGTTCAGTAATTTGTGGGTGTAAATTACCATCATCCAAAGGTGGTGATGATGAGGGTGGAATGAGTCAAGATAACTAAAATGCTAAAGTGGCAGAAATGTATTTAATTGACCTGCCCAATTTAGCTTCTTTGGAAACATTATTCTGTACATTAAGATTTTAATCTATCACATAAAAGAGTAAAACTGGAACTCCAAATGAAAATGGATTTTGGACACAGGTTATAATTTTCCAGATGTACCTAAGATTTATAATTCATAGTGTCTTGGGGCTACATCAATGCATCTTTCTGCAAATGTTTTTGAAATATCTGTTCCACACGAAATACAAGTTAAATATTAAGAGTATGATACTGAAAATAAGAATGATTGCATTCTTGACATCAGAGAGCATAAAGTCTCACTTTAGAGATGAAACTATTCTTCATGTAAAGTCAAAATTAAAATTGTGGTAAGTTTGAGGAAGAAAGAAAGATATATCATAGCTAGCAAGGAACAGATGGAATGTGGCCTGGAATTTCCATCTCATAGTTTCCTCTATACGTGTTGTTACTTTAGAAATAAAAGCATCAGTAATATTTTGTTGGTTTTTTTTTTGGGGGGGGGGTTCAAACTCACGACCTTGCACTTGCCAGGCAGGCACTTGTGCCACGGAGCTATCTCCCCAGCCCCAATATTTTGATCTTACCGTTTTCATTCAGTGAAGAGAAAAGCTGTGTCCTTTGCCATGATCTATAAACTAGGGCTGTGGTACATCTAAAGGAGTTTGAGTTAGCTGTAGAGTTTATTTCATTTCCTTAGGCCCTTGATCTCATGAATCAGCTCTCAGAGTCAAAGGTCAGGTGGAAAAAAGTCTGCTCGTCCTTCCGAGATCCCTGTGTTCTCAGTTCCTACACAATTGTAGCTTTGATATCCGCTTAGAAGGGGCAGTTTTACTGGAGAACTGGGAGGGAAACATTAAAATTCAAGCTAAACTTTAGCCATCAATTTTGAACAACCAGGGAAAATATTTTTTTAAAACCTTTTTTATTTGCATTATAATAGCAGCTCAACTAATACCTATATAATTTTCTTTCTCTTTTGCTTATCATGCACTGCTAACATGGACTTCTACAAAGGCTCAGGTTGGTGTTGCAATCTGTTTTGATCTTTACTGTTTTTGTTTAGTGAAGAGAAACTTTGATGTTTTCCATCACAAATACGTTTTTTTTTTCTCTCTCTCTTTGTAAATCCTGATCAAAACCTTGTTCATACAAGGAAGGAAAAAAAAAAAAAATCCTCCCTTAGGAGAGTCAGTTTCTTATATGTTGCTGTTGGATGCATTCTTTACTTTAGTGGACCAACTATTTCAGAAATCCCCAAAATGGTTTATACTGGCTTAAGTTTGCTATGCCTGGCTTATTTTATGATGGGAGGAAGACAATGCTTTGAGCATTCAGAATCAGCAGAATGTGCCAGTCTCTGAAAAGTCTTCTCATAGCAAATTTGCTGTGCACTTTCAGAACATATTAGATGGCCATGCACTTGATCAGTGTAACTCCAGTGCTTGAGCATCCCACACATAGATTCATAGCCAGAATCTGATTCTCACATCATCAAATGTTCCATATTACACACGGATAACTGACATCTCCACCTCTGCCTCTGCCTCTGCCTCTGTCTCTGTCTCTGTCTCTGTCTCTGTCTCTGTCTCTGTCTTTGTCTCTGTCTTGGTGGCTGTGTCTTGCTTTGCCTCTTGCTCTCTTACTTTTTAAAGGCATTAATCTAGTTTCAAGATATATCAATAGGGCCAGCCAGATAGCTCAGTGAATTAAAGTGTCTACTTAGGCAGATACAGGAACCAGATTCAATCCTTGGCATGCAGTGCTAGCCCTACCCCTGGGGCACACTGAGACAGCGATTGAGATGGGGTATGGTGACACATGTCTGTAATCCAAGTGCTTGGGAGGCTGAAAACAGGAGGACCACTATGACTCTAATCTGTGTAGTGAGACCCTGTACTAAATATAGAAAAACAAAAAAATACTGTCCTTAAGATTATAACAATAGTGAATATAAATCTCAAGTTCTTTGCTTTTATAGTTTGAGTAAATCCATATATTTCTGTCCACCTCAATTCTCACTTAAATATTGTCAGTTATACAATAAATAAAAGCATTAGTAATGTTTTTAAGAGGCTACATGTATAGTTTACTGAAGTGATTTATATGGTGCCATGTGGGCCATGAGCTAAGTAGAGCTAAAATGTTTGCCAGTCACAGGTCAATCCAGATTTTTCTTATGTGCAAGGACTAAGAGGAAAAAAATGAAAGGGTTTCTTTGTTTTGGTTTATTTGTTTATTTGAATCCTATAATCCAAGTGCTGGGGAGGTGGACAACAGAAGGATCACTATGAGTCTGAGCTGCATAGTAAAACCCTGTACTGAGGGAGAAAATAAAATGAATATGTAGCTTGGGCCTATGTACTGAGAATGATAGCAGATGATTCATTTTGGACTTACACTGCCTTCTGATTGGTAGCTAGGCAATAGATTTTCAGATTCAAAATTTTATATCATAGGGCCGGCAAAATAGCTCACTGGACTAAGCACCTGATTAGGCAAGCACAGGAACTGTGCTTTGATCCCCTGTGCCTTGTGCTTTGCCAGCCCCACCCCAGGCATGCTGAGCCAGAGACTGAATCTTGGGGAGTGGTGGCCTATGCTTGTAATCCCAGCACTGAGGAGACTGAGACAGGAAGATCACTATGTGTCTGACCTGTATCAAATATGTATTTTTTTTTAAATTTCACCATGCTTTTTGTTTGCTCTCAGCTTTATTTATGTGCTCAAGTTGGCTCTTGGTCTAGGCTATAAAGAATCATCACATGCTATTCTGCAATGTGGCTCTTATTGCAAGTTCTGGGCATGTGCAACCAGTTTTTGTAGAAGATGAACTTGTCCCCCAAGTTAAACATTCCTGTCACACTCTTCATAGTTAATTTAGAAAATTGTCATTGGGATTTGTCAGGATGGATGCTGAAAGTCTCAGAGAAACTCTCTATGGATAGGAATGATGATGCTTTGTTCCAGGAGCTGTGACCATGTGGCATAACACGTACAACTTGGTGGATTGTTTGAATTTCTGACTGAAAGCATTTCATTGTATTGATTTAAAGTCACTTCCTGTTTTAGATTGGGAAATTCCTTCCTTTTAATCCATCACATATTTCTTTTTGAATAATGTTTCATCTTATTGATTGGTATATCTTACATTGTATGTAATGTTACACTAACGGGAATTATATTTGAAATTTTCTTTCAAAACTTTGTCACACAGAATGAAAACTACGAGTTTAATACAGTTCATAATGTCGCATGCAATAGACTATGAGATAGACAGAAAGGGTCAGAAAATATAACCACACGTTCAATATGGTCTGTCACAGCTACATAGCTCTGCTACGGCAGCACAAAAACAGCTTAGACAATGCACACATCGATGAGCATGGCTGGGACTCAGTAAAGCAGATTTATAGAAATAAGCAACATCAGCAAAAACTGGGTAAAAGTTTTCTCAAAATCCTTTCTTGCATAAAAGTAACAAGAACACTGGCAAAATTTGTCAGTGTCAAGTTTCTTAAAACTCTCAAAATTAATTAGAGGCTACAGCAATCTGCAGATTATTTAATCAGGAAAAACCTGTGAATCCCTATAAGAACAAGGAGCTTTATGATATTTTCTCCTCCCCGGTTTCCTTATCCACAATCCCAATTTTAAGTTGCTCGCAGTTGTGTTTAAGCAAGAACAAGAATAAATAACAACAGCTGCTGCAAAAAGCAGTCTGGAGCCCAGTGCAGAGGATTGTGTATGTTTGGAGTTCCTTTGAAGTCATATTCCTGAAGAATTGTTACTTTAACTCCCTACAGCTTCCTTTTCAAGAGCTTGCTCATGACACTGTCTTTGTTTGACCGTGACATACCTATCCCAATCTGAAAATTTTTGCCCCCAGTGACATTGGTCTAAACAATCAAAAGCAACTGTTCAACTTGCTGCTGCTTGAGTTGGTAGCTAAAAACTGGGATAAATAATATAAAAACAAAACACCTACAGGAAGGAGGTAAAGAATGAAGGCCCATAGGAATTTTGAATAACTCCGTGATATCCTTGGGAAATAAAGGACAATGTTCATGCATAAGGTTCTATGCAGATTTATGAAATTCCAAACCTGATCCTGTGCTCTCAGTTGAGGTTAAAGTTGAGAACTATTTTCAGTAACAATGACTGAATGGATTAGCCAACAAATGAATGAATGAATGAGTGAATGAATGAATGAATGATCAAATGAATATAAAAGCAGAGTTGTAAGTTGCTTGTCTGAAATTTGGCTGTGTTTCCTCCAAACACGATGGTCCTTAGCAAAGAAATGTAACCTTAGTACTTTCAGGTATTAAAGTAGATCTTTGTGAGGTCTTTAACAGACAAACATGACAAGCAGTGCATATATAACAGAATTAGTGGGAAAAAAAGACAGCAAACAAATAATAATAGTAACAACAATAACAACAAACAGTTGCAAAAGGGAAAATCTGATTTTCAGTGACCATGTTATAATTTTAATGTCAAGGAGACATTGGACTTGAATAGATAACAATTCTGAATCAACTCTTAAAATTTTTCAAGGAATTAAAAAAACTAGAGTATGAGAATGATGTCAAACTAAAAATACTAATAATCAGACACAACTATAAAAAGAGTAAAATAAATATTGTGGACATTGAAAATAAACAATTGGAATTAAAATTTCACCAGAGGAACTGGACTGCAGAATTTGGAAGGCAATGAAAGATGCAGTGAACTGGTAGAGAGGACCATGGGGATTTTCTAATGTGAAAAACAGAAAGAAAGAAGAAAGAAAGCATAATGAATAGAGCCTCACAAATCTATAGGGCACTAGCAAGCATGCATATATGCAAATATTGGGAGTATCAGTAAAAGCCAGAGGAAAAAATTGTATTTGAAGAAATGATAATTAAAACTTTCTAAATTTGTTGAAAACTCCCCCATACATAATTGAGAGATGTATATATAGACACATCATAATGAAAATTATCAAAGCCAAACACAAAGAATCTTGAAAGTATAAAAATAAGTAATTATTGGTATACAAATGATCATCAATATCAACAGCTGATTTCTCATAAGAACACACAGAGGTCAGAAAGTATTAGGAAAACATTCAAAATGCTAAAAGAAAGATGGTCAACAAAAAATTCTGTATCCAAGGAGAACATTAATAACAAATGATGGACACATTAAGGAAACCTCAAATAAAAGAAAAGAGAATTCATAGCAGTGAAAGACCTCCATTGATTAGTAAATGCTAATTTGGAAAGACAGTAGAGAATAATTCAAATCTATGAGGAAAGTAAAGACTACCAGGAAAGATGAAGCTAACAGTAATTCCCTGTGTAAGGAAGATTCCTGTACTCAAAAACAGCAGAGATTACTTGAGACATTATCTGGGATAGACTTATATGCTAAGATATGTAACAGTCCCAATAAATTTAAGAGTCAAATCACAAGAAGTATACAGTGGAAAAATACTAGCCAAAGCAACCTTATAGCTGCATAATTTGTCATAGATAAATCTTGGGAAAAAACCCAAATGCCTATCAACCAAGAAATGGATAAAAAAGATGTGGTATTTTTACATAGTGAACTACTACTCAGCTATAAAGAAAGGTAAACTTAAGGATTTTAGAGGTAAATGGATGTAACTAGAGTTTGTAGTCATAAGTGAAACAAGCTAGACCTGCATTTGTAAACATCATATTATGTCCCTAATATAAGAAGCTGAAAGAGTATATAAGAACCAAAAGGTACAATAGATACTATAAAAGGGAAAGAAACTGCTCAAAAGCAAAGAACTGGAATGGTAGAAAGGACAAAAGAAGCAGAGTGGAAAATATAATTGTACTACTAATTTCTATTAATTAATTAAAAGGAACAGTTATTGCTTATTTTGTTCGATCAATTTTTTCCTATCATCTTTTTTTGACATTCTGTTTTATTTATTTTTAGTATATGTGTGTCGAAGTGAGCACAATTCTGTATTACTTTTATCTCTTTCTTTTAAATTAAAAGAAAGAAGGAAGTTGAAAGTTTTACACTTTCTGATTTCAAGTTTACTAAAAAGCT
Organism: Myocastor coypus; assembly: GCA_004027025.1. Classification (NCBI taxonomy): domain Eukaryota; kingdom Metazoa; phylum Chordata; class Mammalia; order Rodentia; family Myocastoridae; genus Myocastor; species Myocastor coypus. Next base: position 27,251 of record PVJA010016731.1, read on the forward strand.
ATAGCAATCTCTTGCCTTAAAGTGAGGATGGACTGTAGCTCAGTTTAATAGAACTGAAAGCCTGGACATCAATCTATATATTTATGATGCACTGATTTTCTTATGAAGTTGCTGCATTAGTTTCCTATTGCTATTATAACAAATTATCATACATTTAGTGGCTTAAAGCAGCACAAATGTTATATTTTGCAGTTCACAATAAACAAAAGTCATAAATCATTTAAATGCTCATTAAATGGATAAATGTAGTGCATCAATATAGTTATTATTCATCTATGAGAAATACTTAGGTATGTATTGTGCTGCAAAATGGAGGAACTTGGAAATCATTGAAAGTGAAATTTATCTGATACCAGAGGCCACACATTGTATGATGCTGTTTTTCCTATATGCCTTGAATAAGCAATTCATAGAGGTGTGAATCAGATTAATGCTTGACTGATGTTGGCAGAAGACAAGAATAGATGATGGCCAAGTGACTGCTAGTAGCCATGTCTTTCCTTTTAGAGTTGATACATTATTTATAGTTTTAGTTCTAGTTTTACAGCTTTTCAAGTGTATCTTTAAAATGCTGTGTGTAGTTTATTATACATGAATTATGTCTCATTTTTATCAATATGAAATAAGTGGCAGCCCATATTATCAATCCTTGCACCTAGGTAAACGATGCATATCATTTTTATCTAGTGTTAATGAAATCTAGAACTCATCTAGTAGAGCAATAGGAAATATATGCTGAATTAAAACATGAGGAATTGAATAAGTACAAAAGTTCTAGCTCCCACTGTTGAAAGAAGAATCTGTAACTTGTTAAAGGGTGATATTTATTTCCAGTTAAAAGTAATTTTGATGATATTCATAAGCTGTTTTCTTCCACTTTTCATCGATACCTTGTGCTTTACCCTATATATTATATATATATATATATATATATATATATATATATATGTAGTTAAATGATGTCTACACTGTTAATAATTTTATATGAATTAAGCTTCTCAACATAGAATATTTCATTCTTACAAAATTAAACATTTGCTTTTTTGGAAAAATCTCTCCTTATTGAAGAGAAATGCCAAAGACTGATACACCTGTGAAGTTGTAAACACTCCTACCTCTTTATGAGAAAAACTAGTGCTACTTTTTAAATGACTGGGATTGATCCTTTGGAAAGTCTGCTAATTTTTGGCTACCTCTATTTTTTTCCAGTAGTTTATAGGATGCAATGGCAAAAAATAAATCTTCAAGGCATTTGTCTTTCTCTTTTAGTCACCTCTCCTAGGTTTTGATAGTGCAACATTAGCAAGATTTCAATGTTTGTTAAATTAAACTGCAGAGGAGTAAAGGAGTGTTTTTGATGAAGACAGAGAGGCACAAGGAATACATTATTTTACATAGCTTATTCCTAGTTCTAATTCCATCACCACTGTGTCTCAGTCTCATTCAAAGCAAGTGTTACTGATTGTAGTGAACTCTCTCAAAGTTTCTAAAGCTAATATCTCATTGCTACAGCTCTTCGAAAAATTCTAAGTATGAATATCACATTATGAGAGAAAAACTAGACCCCAAGAGTACCACAAGTGAGCGAGAAGAAAAATCAATGGAGGAACCTGAAACAAAAGCCCTTTCTCACAGCTTCCTTCAGAGTGGTGGTCTACTTATCAGACCACAGATAATCTTTCATACAGTGTACAAAATCACTTCGTTCATCACTGAAAGTAGCTACTCCTGAAGAGGACTGCATTATCAATCTAATAGGACCCAGCCAAGGAATCCAATAATGAGGGACAGAAATCCAATGCAAGTAAACTACTTGATGTTGCCCATCTCCCAAATTGCTTTACAGATGTCATTTCATCAATCCAAAGTGGTATGTTTCCTGCTAAGAACCAATATTTTAACAGACACCTTTGCAGTAAATGAGAAACCACCTCAGATCTGGAACTGTGAACTCTCTACTTTATGGAGATCAGCCCATGGGCATTTGTCATAACCCTGTCAGGAGTCCTGCACATGCCAGATGCTACATATGACATAAGAAATGTGAAAGAGATGGCCATTACCTTCTGAGAGATCAGGTTGTCACTGTGAGTCTGACCACCTCATGCCAGCAGTGTTGCTTTTAGTTTGGCTTCACAAGTGCTTGAATATGTATTACTTGACTTCAAGAGAAAAAGATCAGTCCTTTCAGAAGTTTATATTTTTCATCATTAATTCAATATCCTTATTTGGGATAGGAAAGTGGGGTGATATTTTTCAGTTGTTATCATCCGTGTTTGGGGAAATTAAGAGAATTCATAAGAGAGAAATTTATATTCATATAAATCTAAGAGAGAAAAAATTATGAACTCATTTGAACTTCAACATTCTATTGAAATCTAGAGACCAGAATTACAGACTACATAAATCTACCAGTTATAAATGCAATTGATTAAATGTGAATTATTGATGCATAATGCTAACATTCTTACAAGATTAATAACAAAAGGAACAGAAATCTTAGCTTCAGATGATACCAGGATCATGATATGAGCTAAGTAATCTTTTCAGTACTCATTCTCATGAAATACTTCTGCATCATTCATTAATTCACTCACTCACTCAATACACCACCAGCTCAGATCTGGCTAGGTTAAAACAAACATAGCCAGCCAGAGTATGAATCAGTATACAATGCTTTATTGCCTCAATTCCTTCTTCCTTTGTGGAGGTGATGGGGATTTTTTTAAACAAGAAAATATGGCTTTTCATCTCTTATCACATGCATGTATAAGTGAATTTATATGTATATAAAATAAATATACTTTACATATATATGATACACACACATATATATATATATATATATATATATATATATATATATATATGCTTTTATGTATTTAGTACAGGGTTTACAGTGTCTAACTACATAGATCAGACTCATAGTGATCGTCCTGTGTTCAGCCTCCCAAGTGCTAAGACTACAGGTGCCCGCCACCATGCTCAGTCTCAGTCAACATCTCACTGGGCCCTGGGGGTGAGGCCAGCTGTGCATGCCAGGGATTGAATCCCAGTCCCTGCACCTGCCTAAGCAGGTGGTTTAGTCCATTGAGCTATCTGGCTGGCCCCATGAATTTATATTTTAACTCAAAGTCAATAGCATGGTGGTAGAAACTCACTGTATATAAATGAGTTACTTGGTCATTTTGTGACACATTGTAAGGGCTTTATTATTTATGTTACCTATAATAACAGTTGCATTTTTTATAAATCATCTTTAGCTGATTATCAGCTATCTTTCTTTTGTTCAACCAAGTAAGTGTACCTAAATGGAGGCCAGGCATAGGCCTCAAACTATCATTTTTCTTTAGCAATCTTCTGATTTTATCTTATGAAAGACCAGAGAGCTCTGTAACAGCTTTTATCTCCTCTTTGCTGTCTGCCTCAGAGGAAAAATGTTTGTAACAAAATGTTCTTTATTCCATAAGGCAGTAGCTTTCAATTAGTCCTTAATAAGAGTCTCTGACTGGTGGAATTAGGGTGGAAATCAGAGCCAAGATCCCAATTTATCACCATGTAAGTGAATGGCAGGGATTCCATTATCCAATCAATCCTGCCTCTCATTTCGGTAAAGGTCAGGATGTGCCATCCCTGCTTATAAAACACCACTTCTGGCTCTTCGTTCCACTTTAACCTTGTCCCAGACAGATCAAGTTCATTATGAGAAAATTCATGCTAAGAGTTCGTGTTCTGTGCTGTGTCCTACCTTGCATTTTAACATTTTTAGAGCAAGGCAACCTGGAGAGCTATGTCCTTAAACACATATATCTATGCAGAAGATAAAAAGCTTGCTACATGTATGTGTGAGTGCATATGTACTTGTAACAGATCTTCTGTGCAAAAAGTCTCCTTGGGAGGGTATGACCAGAATTATTTTTTATTTTCTCCTAAATACAAACCAGTTGTTTTCTTTCTTCTAAAGTTTATGACAGCAGCATCCTTTAGAAATGATACAAATGTCAAATATTTTTCAAGCTGAAATTTTCTTTCATTTTGTTTTTAATTTATTTTTTCTAGACAGACTAACGGACATTTCAGTGACTTTTTCTGTTCTCTTGCTTCCTGTTGACTGTAGAATAAATGAGAAGAACTTCGATGCATTTCACAGTAGAAAATGTGTTTGTGTCAGTGATTAATATACAGTAGCAAAGTGGGCTCAGCCAGGACCCTCATGGCACGAAGAGATAAATGTGGAAAGGCATTTCTTACCTATTATGGGTTTTCATTGTGGATGTGGTGCTAAAATGGAAGCAAAATCTAGTTTTGGGCTCTCCTAATAACAGTTTAGCAAATGTTCCAAAGACCGGCTTGCTTTTTGTAGTCACATTTTGGAGGTAAATTTTGAAGTTGCATCAAATTTACCTCATGCAAATCAATATAAGAGAAAATGAGGTGAAAAAACGTCTTGAGAAAGCTTTATCCAAGCAGCCAGCAGTTTTTGCTGCTTTTCTCATGAGCCATACTCCCTGGAATACTAGGCTCCGGAACAATCGATACTTTTTTTTTTTTTTTTTTTTTCTCGCACTCCTGTTGGTTACAGAATAGGAAACCTGAATACACCCCTTGGTTCTAAAATGTCTTTACCTGGAACTCAAAAGTGGCCCTGGTGATTTTGTCTCTCTCATTTTCAGTGTCCAAGTTTGCCATCTTTTTCTTCATTGTTGTCTTCTGGAGAGACTTTGAGTAACACCATGGTTGTGATCACATCCTGTAACTATAACCTCAAACCGAAATCTCAACAATTTCTTTTTTCTCAGCTTTTTCACATATGAAAAACATTAATTGTTCCCATTATTTGTAGATAAATGTCAACATTGCTACATTTTTCCATTCACTGTCCCACTGGCTCCACTATCCAGACCGTACCTGTATTCCTCATGTACAGTGCAGAAGAATTCTATTAGATTATGGTTTGTTGTCCTGATTGATTGGCAAATCTATGTAAAGTAACTCATGGTAGATACATCCTGAAACTACTAATCCTTGTCCATTTTTATTTGATAGACTAGTCAAACAAATATGAGATTCCTTTTTTTATGTATTTAGTACAGGGTTTACAGGGTCTCACTACACAGTTTGGACTCATAGAGATCCTCCTATTTTCAGCCTCCCAAGTGCTAAAATTACAGGTGTACACCCCTACACCCAGGCTCAGTCCCTGGCTCAGTGTGCCCCAGGGCTAGGGCTGGCACAACTTGCTGGAGATCCAACCCTGACCCCTGTGTCTGCCTAAATAGGCGCCTTAGTCTGCTGATGCATTGGATTTCTTATCCAAGTGAATATGTACCTTAAATTATATTGCTTCTTTATGCAAATATACTCTTGTAATCTAAGTCATAATGATTTCCTGGTGTATTTGATAGGCTTCTTCAAAAGACCTAGTATGGAAACTATTACATATGTCTAGAGAACAGGAACAGCATGAAGCTTTTGAGAATAAGAAACTGTACAGTCCCCTCTCCCAGAAAAATCCTGTAAAGAAAATAACTTTCCCCAAAGTTTTCTTTTTTTATATAGTTGAATCCTTCCTTTTCTCTTTCTTTATAAAACACAAATAGCACCTAAAACCTTTTGTCTTTACTTCTAGGGGATTTTTGTCTTAGAACTGAGATCTGTTACCTAATTTCTGCCTCAGACTCACCTTATGCCTGTAACTTATAAAATCCTCACACCAGTCAGAAGGCAGAGCACTATCCCTTTCACTGCCCTTTCTATTACCACAGAAAAAGAGTGTTTTCCTTTCTCTTTTGATTCCTGGTTGCAAGCTTCTGGAGTCCAGGCTCATGCGCTTGCTCCCTTATCTACCCATCCAGCGGTCGTTAGGTAGTGTCTTAGGTGTCCATGATGCGATACATTGCTCCCTAGGACAAATAAACTCTTTGTTTTTTAAAGAAAGATTTGCTTTCAGTGAAGAATAGTTGACTGAATTCGAGCATCTTAAATTCTTTCCAATTGTACAATCCATTGTCGTTGTTACACATACAATGTCATGCAGCCAATCTCTAGAATTTATTTATCTTACACACTTGAGATTTTAGACTCATTGACTAATACCCCTCCATTTATCCAATGCTTCAGATCCCAGAAACTATCATTGCATTCTTTATTTTCTAAGTTTAACTATTTTTTATCTTTTATGTAAGTGGACCCATGCATTTTTGTCTCCTGTGAGTGGCTTATCCACTGAGTTTATAATGTCTTTAAGATTTATTCATAATTTCTCTTCTATTCCTTTCTGAAGTATTATATATTGAGCTCTCTCATGTTTTCTTAAAATGTCAATCACAGCTAGCATGGTTTTTGCATTTTCTATGTGAGCTGCACAGATACCTAGAATCTGTTCTAGGAAAATTGGAAGGCCCAGCATGGGTGGAGTCAGTCCCCTCCTCTGAGTGCTTTCCACAGTCCCATCTGAACTCTTACTATCACACAGAGGGGCAGTAGAAAGCATCTCAAGGATACCAGAAAAGGCAGTTTTGATCCCTCTCATTCTGTTCACTTCGATGATTTTCATAGGCTGTGTGGGCTTTTTGGTTCACTTTGTGTGTTTTCTAGTTCAACTTGATGCACATTGCCTCACCTTTGTAAAATAAGCAAATGTGGAGGGAGTCTGGCTGGTGCTCTCACATCTGTTTTTCATACGGTACTGCTTTGCTTTTAGAATAACATGAATGTTGTAAAATCTGCACAATAATATTTTATGTTGCTCACTCACCATCCCTTATTGTGCAGTTAACTTTAAGACTGTGATTTATTTTCAAGGCTGTTTAAATGTGACACAGTAAAAATGTAAGTCTACTACAAGCAGAAATGTAATATTATAGGTTGGAGATCCCTTATCCAAAATACCTAGGACTAGAAATGTTTCAGATATGGAAATTGTCAGATTCTTTTATACTTGCATATACCTAAGAAACCTTGGAAAAGAAGACAACCCTGAAATTCATTTATGTTTTATTCATACTTTGTACTCAGTGTGAAAATAATTTTATATAATATTGTTTGTGCACCTACATTTTGACCACAACCTGTCACATGTAGTCAAGTATGGAGCATGAGGAAAGTGTCTCAGATCTTGGAACATATTGCATTTTCAATTTTTAGATTAGTGATGCTAAAGTTGTATACATTTTTAAAGAACTAAAATGCTGTGTATTTTGCCTTTACAAATAATCTAGAGTATGTCTGTCTTCATAGATAATCAGTGTTTTGGGTGTGGACCTTCTGTCTCCCCTTTCTTAAACACAATCTGTATTTAGAAGAAGAACTGTGGATATGACATTCTTGAAGGTGGCAGGAACCAGGAAGGAATGGAAAGGAGCATATGTATGCTGTGCCCCTCACTCTTGTTAATTTGACTGAATTAAGCGATCCTTGGAGAGGTGGTTGACTCATTGCACTCACTAGTCCATAAATGTGGATGGAGAAGGAGGACTAGCTGGAGGAGGCCCAAGCTCTCAGGACATGCCCTCCGCTGCTTGGCTGCTGTGAATGTGTACCTTTTCTCCACTACATCCTTTCTCATAATTTTGCACTAGAGCCGGTCAGTCATGGACAGAGCTGTCTGAAGCCAGGAGCCATAATAAACCTGTTCTCCTTTAATTTGCAGATGCTGGATATTTCATCCCAGCCATAGGAAAACTGATCAATATCTGTGAACTAAGAATGTATTTATCTCCCCTCTAGGATGAAAAGTAAAAAACTATGTGGATGACATATGCTTAAGTCATTTTTTATTTACTATAATGAAATACTTGAGACAAGTTGCTTTATAGGAATCTTTTCTTTTTCAGTTTTAAAGGGTGAATCTTTAAACACATAAAATGGCCTTGGTGAAGGGCCCTTGGTCACATGACAGTGATGGCACATGTATATCTTTCTATATCTATGTTTCCTCCAAGCCCTCATCATTATAAAATCACCAGGATTCAATCAGGAGAGCTCCTCCTTAATGGTTTAATGTAATCACTTCTAGGATGTCTCAACTGGAAAAAAAACATAGATTACAGTTATATTAAGCTTCTATTCTCTTCTCTTAACATTATTAATGTAAGAGTTTGAAAATTAACACCCTGTATTTTTTTTAGAATTAGGGGAAGGGCAGAATGGCTCCATTCAAGGTATAGTGGTTACAGGTTAGCAATATGTAGGTGATGGCCTTTATATTAAGGACACAATTTTTTAAGGTCATTAATGATATTGCAAGCAGAAGAAAAGCAATATGAGCTATTGACTATTAGAAAACTAAAATTGAAGAATATGTAGTTCAGTACTCCTCAGTATAAAGTTCAATATTCCTTTTGAGCAGAAGGACTATTCTGTAAGTCTTCTGCCCAAGTACATGCAGCAATGTAATTTGAAAGCAGAACCTCTCTGATCATTTCTTCTGTTCTTTATATGAAAAGATAACAGTTCCCTGCCTTTTTGAAGTGAGGACCTTGTACTCTTAGCCTAGACTTGGAAAATTCCTAATGAGAGAAAAGCTAATTCATATTCAACAGTGCTGTCAAATGAAATTAAAATTTCATTAATCACAACAGTGCAGCATTCACTTGACAAGATTAAAAATGCCTCGAATTATGCTATTCATTGAGAATACAGACATGATATGATATGGATATTTACTTGTGGGCTCTTTTTGCAATAATGCTTCATCTTGAGTCTACATAGCCAGGTGGGAAACCCCTGCTCTTAGGAGATAAGAATTACAGATAGAACAATTGCTGTTTTAATTAACTTTGCATTGGCTTTAAAGTTTAATACTCTATTTTTAATATTTTTTGAAAATAAAATTCAGCATTTTCAGGTTCTAACATCAATATTAAATACACACAATGCATATTTAAAACAGTTACTGAATCTTAATGAGCCAGGCGTGATGAGAATCTCAAGAAGATGGTATGTCCAAATGCATTAGAAATGGAAGGTGGTGTGGACTCAGACTCGAACATATGAACTAAAATTGACATTTAACCGATATCCCTGGGTGTTAATCACTAGGCCCATGCCCAGAATCTAGAGAATCACTGACTCCAAGTTCGACCTTCTTGAGTGCCCATTATTCAGAATGTCAGGGATTATGATTTTCTTGCCAACACCAATAAAGGTGCAAACTTTTCCTAACCCCCATCTTTACAAAGGGATTTTGACCACCCTAAAAGTATAGTATCATTCACACTTTAGACTCGAGTGTTTACCTACAGATTTCCTGCTTTTTGAATTTGTCCAAGAAGTCTCAGTACTCAAATTCTTTTTTTACACTTAACTTTTAAGTTAAATTTAATTTTTATTAATTTTTTAAATTTCTATTTTTATTAATTTTAGTGAGAATGAAATAGTGGTGAGATAGTTTCAAAACTGCTTAGTTAGACAGTTACAATAATTAATACATTGCACATTGTTGTATTCATTGTAGTTGTTCAGAGTTTAAGATGCAGACATGATATTTTGTCTAAACAATATTAGTACAAATCTTATTGAACTAGATAAAGTAGCTGTATACCTATCCTATTTTCTATATACATATACATATATACACACATATATATGTACATATATATGTACATATATATGTGTATGTATGTATGTATGTATATATGTATTTTTTTTTTTACTACAAATGGTCCTTCATTTATGTTCCCCTTTTTTGATTTGCTTTGTCAGAGATGGGTGTTTCATTGCCATTCAAATAGTCCAGTAGTCCATAATAGTAGTGGGTTTTCAGCAGAACTGCCAATGTCAGAAGTTGTTGACTTAAGCCTTTTACAGCTCAGTATATTAATATGGCTTTACTTTTTATAATTCATGGTTAGACTTTTCTGCTGGATAATTAAGACCAAGATAAAGCAAGATCTGTATAACAAAAAAATGTAACTTTTGTATCTGACAATGTCAGTCAAATTACCTCAGGATTTATGCTGAAACCATGTAAAGCAGTTTGTAGATTTTATATCAGTGCCAGCTGTCTGGATGAATCATGGCCATTGCTTGACCAGTTTGCTTTCTGTGAAATCCTGAGAGAATGTTTTCTCTGTGATTCTCTTTAGGCACAGCATACCTCATTGACCACTTCCCTCTGAGGCCCCATAATCTCCTTGAAGAGAAAATATGGGATGCCACTGAGTTACAGAATGGTATAGTTCTCTTGTGTCCTGAGTACTCATCATCCTGGAAGGGCTAGGTCCAAAATATTGGACATGCTTTAGCTGTTTTTTTTTTTCTCTATTTTTTTGGTCTATAAACATAAGTTGTTAACCATCCAGAAGAGAAGTTTAATGACATTATTGCCCTGTAACATAGACAGTTCAGCTTAACATCACTATCTGTCTTAATATTAAATGCCTTAGACATAAAAATGAAACAAGAGTTTTTTCAATAAATGTTGATATTCTAAACTTTAAATCCCAATAGAATGTGAAAAAATAGCTACACATTTTTATGCAGAAATTCAGAAATCTAACAATTGCAGCAGGAAAATTCTATGACATCTTTTTCTTGTCTTGTATTTTCTTCATTTGTCTTGTTTTAAACAAAAGTTTACTTGAGAGAGGCTATAGCAGTAATTGATGTGACATTAGAAACCGTACACATTTAGAAGACCCGAATGATAGGTCTTCCCAGCATGGCTTTAGTATTACACATTGCTATCCTTACTGTAGTTGCTTATTTCACAGTTAACAGCATAGTCAGAGTGAGAACTCTACCAGTGAACTGCTAGTTTCAAACCTGATAGGGATTATTGGATCATTGTTTTAAAATTCTTGTGTAGTTCTGTAGTTTTGTCCCAAGCATGAATTCTAACTTTTCTCCTTGTTCTCGCTTCATGGTTTTAACCTAAAGTTCTTGCTTTTCATTTAACTGTGTTATGCCTTTTCATTTTTATTTCTTCTTTTGAGATATTGCACTAGGAAGACTATACAATATCTACACATTTGAGTTTGGCTTACTTAACTTGAGTATATCCTCAAGTTGCATCCAGTTGTAAATGAAGTCTTCTACTTTGTCATTCTTTATAGCTGAGTAATATTCCATTATATAAAATCCCCACATGCTTTTCAACCATTATTAAGGAGTCGGCATTTTGGTAGTTTCCAACATTTGGCTATCACAAATTGTACTGCTATAAGCATAGGTGCACATATATCACTGTGATACGTTTTCAGTTCTTTTGGGAAAATTCCCAGTAGGTGGATAGCTGGATTCAATGGAATTTTGGGTCCTATTTTTTTATGAAGTCACCATACTGATTTCCAAAATGGTTGCACCAGTATACATTCCTCTCAGCAGTGGAGAAGTGTTCCTCTTTCCTGACAGCCACTCCAACATTTTTTGTTCATTGATTTCTTTATGATAGCCATTCCTCTTGTGCTATCTAAGTGTTGTTTCAATTTGCATTTCATTGATGTCTAGTGATGTGGAGCATTTTTTCATGTAGTATTTCTTCCTTTGAGAAGTGTGTGTTGAATCAGATGACCATTTCTGGATTAAGTCTTTAAATTTGGGGACCCTAATGGTTTTTAGTTCTTTATAAATTCTAGAGAGAAGACATTTGTCTGAGTGCTTACTAGTTAGGATTTTTTCCAAATTTGTGGGTTGTCTTTTCTCTCTGTTGGTAATTTCCTTTTCCGTGCAAAAAGTTCTCAATAAGGGAGCTCTCAGTTGTTGATTCTTTCAAATATTACCTGTGCAGTTTGATATTTGTTCATCAATGTTTGTTTATCCGTTTGTCTTCAAGATTTTCTCCTACTTTCTCTTCCAGGAGATACAATATTTCTGTTTTAATGTTTATATTTTCAATTCATTTTAACTTTATTTTACTGCATGGTAGTAGACCTGGGTCAAGTTTGAGATTTCTGCATGTAGAGAGCCAGTTTTCCTAGCACCATTGTTAAGGAGGCTAGCTTTCTTCCAGGAATCATGTTGGACCCTTTATTGAAGATAAGGTGGACTGAATGTGTTTGTAGTTGCTCTGCGTCTTCTAATCTATTCCATTGACCATCATGTCTACTTTTTTGCTGATACTATGCTGATTTTATCGCAGGAGCATTATAGTATAATTTCAAGTCAGGAATTGTAATGACTCCTACCTTGACTTTGTTACCCAGAATTGCGTTCGGTATACTAGGTATTTTCTGGTTCCTAATAAATTTTAGGAATGATTTCTCTAGATATGTTGGTGGTATTTTGAGAAGGATTGTATTAAATTTGTATAATAATTTTGGAAGTATGACCACTTTTAACATGTTGGTGCTTCTTATCCAGGAGCAGAGGTTATCTTTCCATTTTCTAAAATCCTCCAAGATCTCTTTCTTTAGAGTACTGTAATTTTCACTGAACAGATCTTTTACTTCTTTAGACTAATTCCTAAGTATATTGTTTTCCATGATGCTATAGCAAAAGTTATTCTTTCTCTAATTTCCCTCTTAGCATGTTTGTTATCTATGTAGAGGAATGCTACTGACTTTTAGGTATTGGCTTTGCATCCTCCTGTACTACTGAAATTATTTATTAATTCTAGTAGCTTCTTGGTGCAGATCTTTGAGTCTTCCAAGTAGAGTATCATGTCATTTGCAAATAATGATATTTTAGGATTTTTTTTTGTTTATCTGTTCTCACTCCTTTTGTTTCTGTCTCTTGTCTAATGACTGTAGTTAGTGATTCCAGAACTATATTGAAGAGGGCTAGTGAAAGCATTCTTGTCTTGTACCAGATCAAAGAGTAAAATATATCAGATTTTTCCCCATTCAGAATTATGTTAGCTGTTGGGTTGTCATAGATGGCTTTTGTCAAATTGAGATAGAGGCCATCGATTCCAATTTTCTGTAGCACTTTGAGCATGAATGAGTGTTCAAGTTTGTCAAAGGCCTTTTCTGCATCACCTGAGGTGATCATGTGCTTTTTGGATTTCGCTCTATTGACATAGTGTTTTACGTTTATAGATTTGTGTATGCTGAAACATCCCTGCATTTATGGGATGAATCCTACCTGGTCATGGTGTATAATCTTGATAATTTACTGTATTTATTTGCAAGAATTTTATTGAGGATTTTTACATCTAAGTTCATAAGGAAGATTGGCCTGTAGCTCTATTATTTTAGTTGCATCTTTCTTTAGTTTTGGTATCAGTATAATTCTTGCCCTCAGGAATGATTATTGAAGGATTATTTCCTTTCCAATTTCATTGAAGAATCTAAGGAGTTTTGGGATTATATCTTTTGTCAATTTTTTTTTTTTATAAAACTCAGTGGTGAATCCATCAGGACCTGGAATTTTCTTTGTCAGTATGTTTTTTTGTTACGTTCTGTATTTTATTGGCTGCTATTGGGTTATTGAGAGTTCTTTTATCTTCTTGATTCAGCTTTGGTAATTTATACCTTTCTATGAATTTGTTTCTTCTGTGTCTCCAATTCTGTGAGAGTAAAGGTTCTCAAAGTAGCTATTGATGATCTTCTCAATTTCCACAGAAGCTGTGGTAATTCCACACTTTTCATACCTTATTGCTTTCATTTGAGTTCTTTCTGTCCTCTTTTTGATGAGGTTAGCTAGGGACTTATCAATATTTTATTTAATCTTTTGAGGAACCAGCTTTTTGATTCATTAGCTCTTTGCATTGTTTTCTTCATCTCAATTGCATTACTTTCTGCTCTAATCTTTATACTTTCTTCCTGTCTTTGGGCTTTGGGTTTGGTTTTCTGCTCTTTTTATAGACATTTGTTATGCAGTATTAGGGTACTTATTTGTTCCTATTCTGTCTTTCTAATGTGTGAGTTCACAGCTATAAATTTTACTCTAAGAAGTTCTGTCATTGCATACCATAAATTCTGATTTGTTGTGCTTCAATTTTCATTGAATTGTAGGTATTGTTTAATTTCATCTGTAACTCACTGGTTGTTGAAGAAGTTGTTGCTTAGTTTCCATGTATTTATGGAGGTGTGGTTTCTTTATCATTTATTTCCAGTTTCATTGCACTACTGTCAGATACTATGCATGGAATAATTTTTATTTTCTTGCATATATTTAAGCATGACCTATGGACTAGCATTTGGTCTAATTTAGAAAATATCCTGTGTGAAAAAATGTGTATTCAAAGCCGGGTGCGGTGGCACACACCTATAATCCCAGCACTTGGGAGGCTAAGGCAGGAGGATCAGTGCAAGTTCAAGACCGACCTGGGATACAAACTAAGCTCAAAGCCAGCGTCAACTGTATAACAAGATCCTGTCTCAAAAGATGAAAAAAAAGTGTATTTAGAAGTTGTTGGGTGGAACACTCTGTATATGTCCACTAAGTCCATCTGTTTCAAGTTTCTGGTTCAGTTCTGCAACTTCTTTGCTAATTTTTTGTTTGCTTGATCTATCACTTTGGAATAAGTGAGTGTTAAGGTCTTCTGTTATGATTGTGGTATTGGATATTAGATTTTTCATGTCTATTATGATTTGCCTTATATAGCTCGGTGCTCCCCTGTTGTGTGCATACATATTTATGAGTATTACTTCTTCCTCTTGAATTTTTCCCGTAACCAATATGCAGTGTCCTTCTTTATTTTGTTTGATCATTCTTGGCTGGAAGTTTAGGCTGACTGTGAACAGAATTGCTACCTCTGCTTCTTCCTGAGGTGCTGTGGCATGTAGTATTGCTTCCCATCCTTTGAATTTCAAACTATGAGTTTCATTACGAGTTAAGTGTGCCTCTTGTATACAGCATATTGTCGGATTTTTCTTCCTAATCCTCTGTACTATTCTATTTCTTTTAATTGGTTAATTAAGTCCATTTACACTGATGGTTATAATTGAGATGCATTTTTATGTTTGACATGTTATTTACCTGCTGTTGCATGCCTCTTGTTCTCCTGTGTTTAATTGTTTGCCCCCTTTTGTGTGTTCTTCCCTTTCTCATTCGTAGAGTTCTAATCATTTTGGTCCCTCTGTAGAATATCTTTCAGTAGTCTGTGGAGGGTTGGCTTTTTTAGTTTTTCTTTAGTCATGAAAGTATTTCACTTCTTCATCAAACTTGAGAGAGAATTTTGCAGGGTATAGCAGTCTGCACTGGAATTTGTTTTCATGGAGGACTTGAAGTGCTCTACTTCATGCTCTTCTTGACTTCATGGTTTGTGAAAAGACATCTACCATTATTCTGATGGGTTATCATTTAAATGCGATCTGTATTGTTTCTCTAGCAGCTTTTAGTATATTGTTCTTGTGCTGGATTTCTGTGATCTTGACTGTTATATGTCTAAGTGTGTTTTTCATTGAGTTGATATTATTTAGAGTTCTATATGCTTCAGTTATCTAAATGTCATATTGTTTCTTCATATTTGTGAAATTGTCTGCTATTATTTCTGCTCATATTGTTTTTATATCATTTGCATTGTTACTGATGCCTATTAGTTCACATTGTTCATCTTTGCTTCATCTTGCAGATGTTGAATTATTTTTTCCTTCCTGCATCTTGGATCTTGGTTGGTTTTAAGAGATCTTTTTTTTTTTTTTTTTTTTTTTTTTTTTTTTTTTTTTTTTTTTTTTTTTTTTTTTTTTTTTTTTTTTTTTTTTTTTTTTTTTTTTTTTTTTTTTTTTTTTTTTTTTTTTTTTTTTTTTTTTTTTTTTTTTTTTTTTTTTTTTTTTTTTTTTTTTTTTTTTTTTTTTTTTTTTTTTTTTTTTTTTTTTTTTTTT